>VWPW01000294.1:0-19264 GCA_013389825.1 Crypturellus undulatus
CGTTCCCTAGATATGTTCCTACAGTAACAACCCATGAAGCTGCCACACATCTTACAAAAGGGTGTTTAATTTTCAGGTATTATGCTGCAGGAACTGTAGCTTTTTGTTCTCAACTGTGAGTATCTATTTAAAAGTCCTAATTCAAAAGAAAAGAAGAAGAAATGTCTTTGAATTATTTAATTTTTAGAAATCTAATAAAAGCAGCTTTGGGCACTCAGTGCTCTGAGAATGATGGGCTGAAATTAAGTACTTAATTGTATGTGCTCTGGAGTTAAAAAAGATCTCATAAATTCATTTTCTTATTATCTTATAGCTCATCACATCGTTTTAAGCCATCTTTCTGTAATGGTCAGGTGCTCACCAGCCAAGAGGGAAGCAGGATGCCTCTGGATGATGATCAGGTAGCAGACCCAGGGAAAACAATGTGTTTTTTTTTTTCTTTTTTTTGAAAATAAAGTTTCAATATCTTCACATATTTTAACTGGAAATAATGTAATAACCCCCTGGCATCAGGATAACTTGAAAACAAAAGCTGGATCACTCAAGCTACCTACCAACCTGAAGGACTGATGTTAGGTAGTACAGGACTATTCGAAAAGCAGATTTGGAATAAACTACAAAATGGCAACTCGAAGCAGGTTGTGCCAAAGGAATGGCTCAGCACCAAATATAGGAAATTGCCCAGTAGATAAAGCTTTGTTAAAAAGACATCATTGATGCTGTATAAAAACACAATCCAACTAGGCCTGTATAAAATATGAAATTAAAACATCCTCTACAAGTTGATTTTTACTTAGACTAATGACCCTTAGACTAGTGTTTCTCACTGGTATTAGGACATCAAGACTGTGCAGCATTATAGCCCATAGCTGGAAAGTCAATGTTCAACAGACTTTCGCAGAGCCAGGCAACACAAGACTTTCAACTGCTCTGTCAGTGCTGTAAGGAGAACTTTGTATCCTATTTCTGCTAGAAGAAACTTGTCTTTCTAATCAAAATTAGCACTTGGAAAAATGAAGTTAATTGTCAATTTTGTTTCTATGTTCTTAATTTTTTTTTAATGTCCCAGGAAAACTGGGGAATGAGGAGTGAGAATAAATACTAAGGTATGATTTATTACCTAAGAGATTTATCACTTTTTTTTTTTTTTCTTATCAGATTACATTTTCAAAGCTTAGCAGTACATATTGAGCATTGCAGTAGTACATAATTTTGGTAAATACAATCCTTCATTTTTAATTGAAATACTATCAAAATTTAAAAGAAGTAGTTTCCTGTCAGACAAATTGCATTTTCCAACATTATTACTCAGATGCTGCTAATACAAACCTTGAGCTTTTTCTGTGTGCCTTCCGCATCTCTCACTGCTATACTGGAGTGCGTCAGCAAGAATGCATATCCAAATGATGGCTCTTCTCGGTAGAAAATGTAGATTCCTACCACATAGAAAAAAAAGACTCTTGAAAGAAGCTCTCTTTTACTCTACAAGTCTCTCCTTTACCCCATAGCTCAGTTATTACCACCAAAGGAGGCATGAGGAGATGTGAATTTACATGCTAGTGACTGAGATGCAGATTGTGTAAAAATCCTTGAGGAAATTGCAGAGTATATGGAGTATTCCAGCTGCAGGGAAGATAACAAAAGGAGCTATTGTCATGTGAAGAATAAAGAATCACAAGCCTGTTTTTTTTTTTTTTTTTTCCAAAGAATAAGAAACTATTATCTTTGGACTATTCAGTCTTTTTAAGACTGTTTCTTATTATTCTTATTTTAAGAATAGTTTCTTATTAGTCTTATTAGAGGAAAAAACACCTGTTTTGAATAGTAGAGCAAATGATTTATCAACTACTAGTAATAAAACTTGAAAACAGAGGTTAATGATTTGCTCCTCACAGATAAAAGTAAATAATCAGAGGTTCAGTACATGTGTCTTCTTGACTCTTAGTCAAGATGACTGCTTTCTTTCGGATTAGAAATCAATGTGCAGTGCAAGGTGTGATGGGTTCATTCTCATCCTGACAACTCCTGAAGGTGCCCCATCAAGGAATCATCCCCGGTCTTTTCCATGGTGCCCACCAAGAGCAATTGTTTGCATATTCATTTGACCTTTTTTATAATCTGTCATTATTTCATGTGCATGTAGAACCTTATCCCTACCAGAGAAGTGGAAGTGAGATCCTGTAACCTATCCTTTCCATAGTATATCATACCACTCAATTCTTGCCTTCACTGGACAATTTTGCATTAATTAAGGAAACCCGGGAATTTGCCAAATCCTTGAGTGCACTTTGTTTAGGAACCCCGCCGGCATGACTAATTCTGTATGTAGCTTATCTGTTTGGGGTGTAGGCTAGCTCAGTGATTTCCATTACAGCAGGCAGGCTCCCTGTGTCAACATTCACTAGATTGGCAGGTTTGGATCCCAGTTTGCTAGATCTGTGCACTCTAAAGCCTGGCCCGGGCAGATGGCAACACTGTCTGTTTCTAAAATTCCAATTTTGTAAGGGAGACCTTATAAATTCATTCCCTTTCCAAGGTCCTAAGTAGGTTGAAAGCAATTGTTTCTATAAGACATGTAGCTTCCTTTCTGTCTTTCTCCAGCTAAGCACATTTCTTTCTCCTTAGCTGGTTTTACATTCAAAGAGTGCTTCCTGTTGTTAAAATATATCCTCTTTCTTGCTCAAGATCTGTGTTTCTCTGTTGCTTTCAGACTTCCTCAATCTCTTCATGTTTAAGGACTGGAGCAATGATTTCTATTTCCAGTTGTTTGGCAACTTTTCAGTCTCAAATTTTGCTACCCAAAGAGAAAAGTGGTTTTGTTAGCTTCAGTCAGGTCGTCATCAAAGATGCTTTTTGGGAGTGGGGATTTTTTTCCAGATCACTCTCTGATCTGCCATTTGTCACTAATCTTTGAAATCTAAATCCTTGAAAGCATCACAAGCCTCATTCAAAATGGAGTTTACGCTCAGATGGAGATGCACAGTCCCGAGGATGAAGCGGAATTCATAAGCTTTTTAAAGATAGGTTTCCGATATGATTATACATACACACATATCCCAAACTGCCTAAATTAGTTCCTTAAAGCTATATGCGGAGAAACATGTTCCTAGATTTTCTCCTGGATTCTCCAGAATAGATCTGAAAAAAACCCTCTTGTTATAGAGAATCTCATGTAGAAAGTGATACCAGCTTTGTGGCCATATGTGGAATTTTACTGATAATATTTTTGAAAATGGGTTGCTTTTATGAGAAGCAATAAATATTTAAATTCAAACTTAATCCTTGACATACTAATTCTGTCCTTTAAAGAATTTGATAGTACTTTCAAAGCAAATTATAAGCTCTATTAAAGCCAAAACCTGAATTAAAGATGGAAAACATATTCCATAATATAAAGATAACAAAAATTCTGCCAAGCTGAACTGCATCTTTTAACTCCAGTATGAGTAGTCAAATAGCTAGCAGTAGATTCTCATTTAAATTCAACAGTAATTTTTATACATAAGAAGAAATGAAGGATGAATTAGTGCAGTTCTTCACATATCCAATTTGAAACAATAACCTTTTCATCAGTGTTTTTAAGGCATCTTTTCCACACTGAAAATAAATGTTTATATTTGATTTCTGAATATTGTAATGTATAATTGTAGTCACTGAAGACAATTTGTCTTTGGTGTTGCATACCATTTTGTCATTAACAGGTAAGAATAATGAAAGGAAGATGGCAAGGGCTGGAAGAGAAATAAAAAGGGAAGAAGAGCAGAATTAGAGGTCATGCTATCTACGGCAAGGATAATTTGGTTGTTGCAGGGGCGGTATTGGGATGACATTAGGAGGAAAGCATAAATAGGTAAGTTACATTACAGTAAAGTTTATAAAATGGACTTGCAAGACAGTAACTTAATAAATCACAGTTCAGCACGTTCAAAATATATCCATTTTTATTTTTTTCTTAAATTTTGAAATGTTTATATTGCAATATATCAGCTTGACCCACTCTTGGGTAGTTGATGAAATGCCACAACTGTGCATGGGTATCAATTCCTCTTCTCTGATTAGCAAAATTATTTGGAAACAGTGTAGCTGAGGAAGACTCAGTATCTCCCAAAAGGTGATTTAAGCCTTAAAATAGTTCCCTTAATAGTTAATATTTTGGAGAATGATTTTAATTTTATTCTTTTTTGAGAAGAATTGAATTTTAAAGCTGAACAGTACAGTATCATCTTGGATACATGAAAAGAAATCCTCTCTCATAGATGAAGAGGAAACTGTCATTGCTGGTAGCTTAAACTTATTCTGAAAATTGTTGTGCCCTAGATTTTTCCTGAGCACTCAGTACATGTTCTGAGATTGAAGTTGTTCTTTTTAGTAGTCAGAAATAATGAATGTAACTACAAGAGTTTCATACAAGGTAATTGCACTAGTTTCAGCAGGACTTTGGAACTCTAAACATCAAAAACTATTTAAAAACATAGGAAAGATTACCATGTAGGGTAAAGATGATGATTCCTTTCTTCCAGCTGCATTTTGTCTAATTATTTTGCCTGATGAACAGATACTTGGGCTTTGTTTTACTTATTTTCTGACAAGCAAGGTGTAAGCATGCCAGATTGCCGTTCTGTGGCTGGAAATCAGTCTTTGCAGGATCAGCCTTCCAGGTGCTTGGCCTTACGGTGAGACTAGACTCCTAGACTCCTCTGTTAGCAGCCATTTTGCCTGGCAACCTCAGGAAATCATCACTAGTTTTCCAGCTCAAAATGACTACTAAAACAAGCAGTGTGTTGAGCGGGGAGCCTCCTGGGTTAGCTGCTCACCCCAGTGGTGTTTCTGGCAGGCATTTTGGAAAGATCCCTGTTCCTCTTGGGTTTTCCAGACATCCTGCCTCACAGCCATGCTTTCAGGAGGATGGGCTGCAGTGGGTTTGGGTTAATGTGCCAGAATAACCCTTCATATGGCCCCAGCAGTGCCCTCTCCTGTGTCTTCAGTGCTCACTTCTCTGGCTCAAGCATTTGCCTTAAGCTGGATCTGCACCAAGGGCCATTCTGGCCTCTGCCCCTCTTCTGCTTTCTGATAGTCACTGCACAGCCACACTTCTGAGGGTGATCCTGGGCCTCAGGAAACTGTCCCAGTGCCATCTAGACCCTGTGGAATAGGCAAGGTGATTCATAACAGGCAAATGTGGAACTTGGGTTCTTAAATTTGTCCCAGCCCTAGATGGTGAGGGAAATGTGTCTGTCCCACCTGGGTAATTCTAATTTCCCATTAGGGGCTGAGAATTCAAGTGACATTCATTCTAGCCTCTTTCCTGTCAACTAGCAATTCTGGAGGAAAGATGCAGAGGCTTATAGGTGGCATTACATCCTTCTCCAGACCTGTAACCAGCAACAGGGGATACAAAATTCTTGCATGAGAGACCTCACACTTGAGAGTCTGTGAAAAGCACAAATCACCTTGAAGCAGCACCACATCAGCAATACAATTTCTATGGCAAATGGGCACTCAGTGGAGCTTGGTCACCTCTGACTTGTTCCAGCTGCTAAGAAACTAGTTGAGTTGTAAACTGTACTGTCATCTCAGTTATACTGGAGGTGTGTGTGGCCATCCTGCACCTCTCCTTTCCTCGATAGTTTCTATCACTGGCATCCTTCAGGTCACAAAGGGGTTTTCCTGGCGCACTGTATCTGGTTATGGATGGGCCAAAGATCATAGAATCATAGAATGTCTAAGGTTGGAAGGGACCTCTAGAGGTCATCTAGTCCAACCCCCCCTGCACACGCAGGGCCACCTAGAGCACGTGGCACAGGGCTGCATCCAAGCGGGTCTTGAAGATCTCCAGAGAAGGAGACTCCACAACCTCTCTGGGCAGCCTGTTCCAGTGCTCTGTCACCCTCACCGTCAAGAAGTTCTTCCTTAAGTTCCCGTGGAACTTTTTATGCTTCAATTTGTGGCCATTTCCTCTGGTTCTGTCAGTGACCACCAGTGAAAAGAGGCCAGCCCCATCCTCCTCACTGCCTCCCTTGAGGCACTTATAGACACAGATCAGGTCCCCTCTCAGCCTTCTCTTCTCCAGGCTGAACAGACCCAGCTCCCTCAGCCTCTCCTCATAGGGCAGATGTTCCAGGCCCCTGATCATCCTCGTGGCCCTGCGCTGGACTCTCTCCAGCAGCTCCACATCCCTCTTGTACTGTGGGGCCCAGAACTGGACACAGTGCTCCAGATGTGGCCTCACCAGGGCTGAGTAGAGGGGTAAGATCACCTCCCTCGACCTGCTGGAGATGCTCCTCTTAATGCATCCCAGGATGCCATTGGCCTTCTTGGCCACGAGGGCACACTGCTGCCTCATGGTCAACCTAAGATAATGCAACTAAACAAGAAAGTCATCTGAGGACACAATACTTAGTAATTTTGGAAACCTGTGGATCAGCACTTAAACGTTGTCTATGACAAAATGACTAAAGAAATGACTACAGATACTGTAGTGTATTCCTGGACTTGGACTGATGGCCCTGGGCTGAGCTGAAGCTGGGTGCTGGGGCTGGGCAGGGTCGGGGAGGTCTTGGGAAGGTGAGCAGGGACAGGGAAGGCTGGTAGTACTCGCAGGGTCCTGACATTCTTTACATGTGAATTCTGTTTATTCTAAAGATCCTTATGAGTGCTAGTACCTAAAATGTATGCCATTTATATTTGGATCTTAATTTTAAAATGTTTTGTAAGAATACGAATGAACTTGGCAGACTAATTGGGTGTGAGCAAGCTGTACTCATATTTGTACATCCCACTGTCATAACTCACAAAATACCAGCCAAGTGCCAGCCGCTGAGATTTTAACAAATTAGACAATTATACTGCAACAATAGAGTGATTATACATAAATGTACATGCAAGTAAGATACAAAATATAGAATAATCCCTTTCTAGATTCCTTTCTATTGTCTGTTAACATTTCAGTAGGAGGTCTTTGGAATATACCTACTGTTCATCTTATTTTAAAAAGTTATTGTTATACTATGATGCTGACAGCTTTTCTATTACTTTGATAAGAATCTAATGATATTTAATTATTAAATCATATTTTAAAGTTCTATTCACAGATAATGGGCCTTGATGTCTTTATGGTGCATGCACTGAGGACTAGTCAATTATTTGTAAATAGACTTTTTTAACAGAGATATGATTCTATTCTAGCTACAGTAGATTTCTAATTGACTTCCCAGGGAACTGAATCATACACCAACTGTGAGGACTGCAACTACTACTTAAATTAAGTTAGCAAAATTATTCTTTGCTAAAGAGAAACTCAAGGAAGCTGCAAAGCTTTCAGTAACTCAAAATGGTGCTTTTTTGTGAAAAGTATTCTGTTCTCAGCAGCACAAACCTTATTTTGTAATGCTGACAGATTAATTTCATTAACATTACCAGTGTGAGCACAAAGTTTGACACAAAATCAATAGAGTCACTGCACTGTTGGGATGTGTTGAACATCTGGTCAATTGTATATAAAAGCAAAGCCTGACTGATGTTGACGTCTGATGCTCTTGTACTTTCCACACCAGATACTGCATGAATTTAAGCCATTTTCCTATGTGAAACACTAACTGGTACAAATCTTGTCACAGTAATGAGAGGGGCAAGGAAGACTTGTTGGAACAGGGCAAGCAGAAGCTGCAGAAACTGTTTCAACATCTTTTAGCAGTTTCTGCAGTTCTGCAGTTTGTTGCCTCCAGAAAACAACAACCAAAAAAAGTCCATGCTGGAGTCTGACACTTATTTTTATAGCAAGACACAAAAAGCATCTTTGATGTTTACAGTGGGAAGCAAGATCAGAGTTGATCAGACAGCTGCTGACAAGCTTCCCTGAAAGCACAGCACAATAAGGTTGCTATGTTCGAGAGTCTAATAGAAAAGAAAATGGTTTTCTATTAGAATGAAGCTAATTTGTTTTGTACTGTATTAGGAGAAAAATCCTCAAAGTGAAGCTTGGAAAGTTCCATTTCCTCCCTTCTGTCCTTGGTCTCATGATAATTAGTAAAATTTGTAGTTAAATAACTACTCTCCAATATATCATGAATTTGTATTCTATAAATTGTTTTGCTTAAATGCAATAGAGTTTTAGAAGCTTGGTTTTAATATTGTCATCACTTGTAGTAAAAAGAGGGAAAAAAAAGATCAAGGAGCCGTGAAAAGAAGAGGATGAGGAAGACTTTGAAAGTTCCCTCCTCCCTTCTTTTGTAAAGCTGCATGGATAACAACTCAGGGGATGTAGCAATTTCATAGCAAGTGAGAAAAAAACACCCAAACCTATTTATCAGTCTAATAGAATGGTCACCATGGATGATGATTTTAGTTGTTTTCCCCACGTTACAAGTTAAATATTAACAAATCCCACTTAATATTTTTTTATCTGCAGGCAAAGGCATAGCCCTCCAAAATAACACTGATGCGGCCCTCATGGTGTTTCTCAGCTGCTTCAGGAACTATGAGGACCAGGGGAAAAAAATGTGTAGAGATCATCTGTGAGATCCAGGGGAGGCTGCTGGAGTGCCAGCAGCAGAAGCGTTGCGAGGTGGAGTTTGCAGTGAATCCTTGGCCAAATCCCCATGTGCTGAGCTTCCAGCTGAGCTCCAAGATGCTCTCCGAATTCGTCAACTTGGTCATGCTGCCAGCCTGCAACGTGCTATGTAGGCTCTGCTGCCCTGCCTGGCTGCCCGCTCTGCCAGGTGCTTCCTGAGCTGGGGGACCCTGCCGTCCCTTGCCTGCAGCAAGGCTGCTGGGCTTGTGGTATCCCTGTACCCTGTCACCAGCACACACCTCTCGCATCTGTATCTTCCTGCTTTGCTTCTCTCTTGCAGACTGCCTTGTCCAGGGCTACAAGATCAACCCCACAATCTAGATCCAGCTTTTCCAGCAGTGCCCCTGGGTGGGGAAGTTCTCCACTTGCTTCATGTGGCGGGACTTAATCATCAACCGTCCCACCAAAGGAAGAGCATGATCCACCTGGTGAAGCACTGGTACAAGAAGGGGAGTGGGGCTAGGCCTCCCAGGGCTTCTGGAGTGCACCTGAAAAGTTGGGATTCTCTCCCAAGGTCAGAGGTAGCTGGGAGGGGCTAGGGATGGAGGGCAAGAGCTGCCAAAAAGGAGCTGTTGGCCTCAGCCCTGCATGAGGCTGACCTGGTCTGCATGCTGCCCACAGTCAGACTCACTGCTCTGCCCTGTCCCTCTCAGTTTGTCTGTTGGTACAAGCAGGACCTGTACGGTGGTGAGACCCTACCACTGCAGTATGTCCTGGAGCAGCTGGCGGTCTATGCCTGGGAGCGAGGCAGCAGGGAAATGAAGTTCAGCATGGCCAAGGCCTTCCGCACCATGCCGGAGCTGCTCCGGCGCTATGAGCATCTCTGCGTCTACTTGGACCATCAACTACGACTTTGAGGACGCAGTTCTGAGGTCCCGCCTCTCAAGGCAGCTCAGTAAAAGCAGGTGGGCTCACCTGGCTTTCTACACTGCCATACTCTCTGCCAAAAACTCCTGGAACTACTGCCTTATGTGCACATGCCCATAACCCAACCTGGTCCCCACGTGCCCCTGCTCCAGTAGGGCTCCACAGCCCCCAAGTGTTGCCTGGGTCAGGGCTGGGGCCTCTGAGCTTGGGCTGAGGGCAACGTGACCTCCCTGCTCATGCACAAGGCCTGTGCAGCCCTGGGACATGCCGGTGAGTCCCGAACCCCAAAAACGCCAAGGAATAACATGGGACTCAAAGCACACAGGGACGGGGAGGGGGACTAAGGCCCCTGGTGCTGACCCTGCTCCTGGGCATCTTTTGGGTGGGTGCTGATGGGAGAGCCCTGGTGCTGCTGCTCTGCCACTCGCTGCAGCAGCTCCTCCCTGCGCACACCTCGCTGGCGCATGGGTGTGCAGGGGGCAGAGCGCACCCACGGTCTCTCTCCACATCCAGCCACTCTCCATGGTGGCTGCCTCCCAACCTTGGGCTGCTAGTGCAGGAGCAGTTCTGAGGCTGCTCTGTGCCTCTAGGCCAGAGGGGTTCTCTGCTCAGTCCCAGCATCCATCCTTACTGCAGCTGGAGCAAGTGCCCTGGAAAAGCCAGGGTGTCCGCACAGGCACTAACTGGATCCTGATTGAAGACACGTGTGGGCAGCTGTGGGCATCTGGGCCAGAGCCAGCACCTCCCATCAGCACCTTCACCAGGGCACCATGTGCAGAAGAGCAAGCAGCCTCCTGCACTGTCTTCAGAGGGGCTGCTCTGGAGCCTCCACTGTCTCCCACCTCCTTGTCCCCCTGCCCATGCTGCCAGCACCTTCTCCTGCCCATCCCTTAGTTCTGGGATGCTAAAGCTCCATGGGATCTCTGGGCCGTCTCCAGGTGCTGCTGGCTCCAGGGTCTGTGAAGCTGGTATCTCCGGAAGATACTTTGATTCTGCTTCAAAAAGAGGGGAACAGAGATGGGCAGGAAGGAGGAGAGGTGCTTATGGAAGGGTTTTGTCATCTCCTTTATTTTCTCAACTCTCTCCCAGGTAGGGTATGGCCTTCCCTGAAGGTCCTGGGGCAACTGTGCTGATCACAGGCATGGCAGGCACTTGTGTGCCCCAACCTGCTGTGGGGCCAGCATGGCCCCACTGCACTGGGAAGCATCAAGAGGGGTGGGGAGACCCAGCACTGAGCCCCAGGAGAAGGAAGAGAGCTGCTCTGATGGAGATCAATGCGTGGGGACCAGGAGGCATCAGAGGGGCACCTTTTTCTGCTCCCATGGCTTGACTCAGTGCCCAGGAGACACTGACTGAAGACGCTGTGGACTTCTAGAGCTCAGGGCCACCCACCCAGGGTAGGACTGGGAGTAGGACCACCATCCAGGCACCCCAAGGGGCACAACAGGCCCTGTGGGCAGCAGACACTTGCAGGAGAGGGCTGCAGCCAGGACTCGTGGACACAAACAACAGATCCAGAAGAAGTTTTGAGCATTGCACTTTTACTGCATGCAGGGAGAGCTGACAAGTGGGAGCTGCTTCCTGATGGAGCACCTAGCCTGGAGCTTTTCCAAATGCTCCTCATTTTGCAGAAGCTAAAACACTTCTAGGATTTCTAATCCCTGGGAGTGGCAGAGTTCCCACTTGGAACAAGCCAGGGGCCAGGTGACAAGAGAGCTGGAGGGCAGAGCTGGTGTTGCGATCCTGCAAGAACAGGTGCTCCATGACCTGCAAGGGCTCCAAGGAGCCTGGGAATGGGCCATGCTCAATGCTGCAGAGGAAGGCGAAAAACCCCTGGGCACCAGGGCCAATCTGTGCCAGGGGAAAATTCCTTCCTGACCCCCAAACTGGCGATTGGCTGTTCCCTGAGCATGCGAGCAAGGCCTGCCTCCCAGCCACAGCTGGCAGGGCTTCACCCTGCCAGCGGACACCAGCACTGCCAGCCCTAGAGCTCTTCCCAGGTACCTGCCTTCCAGGTTGCTGCAAGGGTGTCTCATCCCTTGGGAGATGTTAGTGCCACCCCAGACAGCCAGTCAGAACTCCTCCGTGGGAGAATCCCTGGGAAAGTTGTGCTTTTCCTCCCCGCAGAGTTTCCTCTGTTTCCAAGTAGCTACATTGGACTTATCCCAGATGGGCATCCGAGTGGCTTACACTGCTGGGAGGCAGCTCCCATCCCAAGCAGCAGCATGCAGCTCAGAGGCAGGTACCAGATCTGGTCCACCTGTTCAGGGGGAAGCTCCCACTCAGGAATCCATCCTGGATTCCTGGAAGGCTTTGCCTCCTGCAGCATGCCCCATCCCAGGCAACCACCCGGAACTCCTCCCAAGTAGGTGCCCAAGTTGGTGACACTGTTGGGGAGTTAGTTCCCATCTCAGGTAGCTACCCGGGACTCCTCCTAGGTGGCACTCGAGGAGGTTTACATAGGCAGGGAGCATTTCCCATCCTGAGTTGTAGCCTGGAAGTCCTTCCAGGGTTCCTGCAGTGCTGTCTTATCCCTTGGGAGATGTTAGTGCCACCCCAGACAGCCAGTCAGAACTCTTCCATGGGAGCATCCCTGGAAAAGGTGGTGCGTTCCCTCCCAAGAAGCTTCCCTCTGTTGCCAGATAGCTGCTCTCTGGATGTCAGAGTGAGTGGACATTGTCCTGTGAAGGCTGTTTCCTTCACAGGAAGTCTCCTGAGATTTCTCTCAGGCATCAACCTGACTTCCCTGGTGTTTGATGTCTCTCATTCCAAACTGCTGATGAGGGTGTTCCAAAATAGCAGCTCTCCTTGATGCAGCTTCACTGCAGAAAGCTCTTCCCAGCAGGATGTACCCAGGACATACCCCAGAGATTCATCGGATTCAATTTGATCCCCTCCCATGCGACCATCCAAGAGCCCTTGCCCAAGGAAGTGGTGGAGTCACTGTCCCTGGCACTGTTCAGGAAACAAGGTGAGGCACTTAGGGACATGGTTTAGCAGGCATGGTACTGATGGGTTTGTAGTTGGACTTGATGATCTTGAAGGTCTTTTCCACCCATAATGATTCTATGTTTTTGGACAAATGCCAAAAAAAATTTGCTCCAAAGGCAAATCAAATCAAAGAAATTGGCTAACAGCCTTTTTGTGTGGAAGAGAGGATTGAGCCAAGAGTTTACCACTCAGATTTTTAGTCCTATGTAGGATGAAGACTTAATTCAATTATTCCCATTTATTGCTGTATTCCTTCTGTTGGTACTAATAGTGCAAGATGAGCTCTATTTTATAGATGAGCAGATTCTATAAGCCAGTCAAACTGAGAATCAGTCATTATAAAATGCCTTACCTTACCTAGATTCATCCCCTCCCCTCGACCTCTGTTAGACCATCACTTCCAGATTGCCATTGCTGAGGCATGGATAGTGCTCACCTCACTCATGGCACCACATAGAGGCCACTATGAGAACACCAGAGGACAGGTACTTCTACAGCTTTGCAAGTTTTTGAAGTACTTTAAAGTACTGATATAGGCATTTAATTATTCATCATCTTAAAGTAAATGACAATATATTTATTTTCAAGTATGTTTCAAGAGATTCTTATAGACCTATATATTTTGAAAAAAAAAAGGCCTTTAGATTTAAATAAAATTCTCAATGAAATGTGGTTCCCCATCCATCTTTAGTGAGTCTACAATTTGCAATCACTTAGCTGGGAAATGCTGATATGTTCAGGGTCAACATCATACTACTCATAGACATTAATATGCTGGCTCCAGTATATATTATTGTCTAAAAATACTGAGGATGTTAATCCTAAACCATAGACGTGTCAACAAAGAAAGGAGAAATCTTCTGGGTAATCCCCAGAAGAGATATGTCACTGCAGAGAACTAGATTTTCCAAGTAGGAGCAGCTATTGAAAGGTAGAGTTTTTCCTGATTATTTGTCAGTAACCCACCTTTTTTCATACTTAATAGTACTGTTCAGACTGCAATTTACAGATCATTTCTTTTGCCAGCAGCATTAAGAGTAAACTTAAAGCACTAAGACTTCATTTCAAAGTAAAGGAACATATTTGGTTGATATGATGCATGATACTGAAAAAAGAGCACAGCTCAGGAATGAGTGTGCTTCTGTGTATTTTATGTAAGCAAATTTCCTCTAAACCAGTTCAGTTGACATGTGCAGAGTAATGCCAAATAATACACAGATCAAACCTGCTCACTGTAATCACCAGCTCCTTCTAATTAATACTTTATCAGTGTTTCTCTTCTGGAAAGATCCCTCCTTGTTTATTTTCAAATATTTGTCTCAAGTGGAAGACAAGAGGAGAAGCCATCAAAGGACAAGTTTTAACAGCAGAGGGTTTTGAAAAGCCAAGTATCAGGCTAGACAGATCAGCCTTGTCCTGCATGAGCAGCTCTGTTTAGGATTTGTCATTGTTTTCATTGTAGAGAAGAAAGTCTGTGCCCTAAGTAATGCCCAAATCAGTTGGGCATTCATCCAGTCATGAAGAAAGGAGGCATAGAAAGGCTGAATCCCCCTCATGCTCTTTTGTAATTACTGTATACAAATGCAGCTTTTGTAGCACAGGTTTCATAGCACCATGAAAAGTGATGGAGAACAATACTAGTGACAGTAGCTACAATAGCTCAGTACAATTTGATGTGTTTTCCTGGGAAAAAGAATGCCGACCTAGTAGCAGAGCTGAGAGGGACTTACTTCGGTGTTCATAAACTGGTCTATACTCCTCTTTGGAAAGGCCATTTTCCATAGACATATTTGACACTTTAAAGGATAGATTTATAGAAAGCATTTCCTTAGGTATATCTCAAAAAAAAATACAATAAAAAATTAAGGATTTCAGCATCACACTTTCTATTTGTTATGTTTTAGAGACCAATTAAGTAATTCATTTTTCTTTTCTTGATATGACCTAATTGTGAATGTCCTTATTAATCTGAGTAATTTCATTAATAGCAAAGATATTTATGTGAATACATTCATGCAAAATTAATTTAATTTGCAGAGATTCATTTCTCAAATTCAGTGTTATCTTTTCTAAAATAAATTAAATAATATTTTAAAATGTCAATATTCTAAAAACTCATAAGCAGTACTATAATAAATCAACACATCTACAGGCGGCAGATGTTTACATTAGTGAAGAATTAGATTTTATTTTTGTGTTTCCAAAAGGCTATGTCTAAAAAATAATGGCTGAGATTCAGTGCTAATTTTAGGATTGCTTTTCATGGTGTCCATCACCAGAGTGTCTGACTGATGCTGTATGGGACTTCACAAGGCCTTCAGAAATTTTTTCCTGTGAGGAACCAAAGCTGTGCCACCAGCTTCGAGCAGAAGCTCATCTCATGGGATCACTGCAGGTCTAGGAGATGGGACCTAAGGGAGAGGGATAAGGGAGACTGGGGTATATCCAAGGGCAGAGGGTTGCTGACTTGAGCAGATGGATGCAGGCAGCCTGTGCTACCCTCAGTGCTGGAGCCCTCTGGCCTCGGCAGCACAGCCCGTGCCATGACCAGGGCCGCTGCGTGTTGGAGGACCTTGAGCAATGGTTGAACACGGGCCAACTCGGCCGCCTGAGGCCGGGTAGGGGAGTGTGAGGAGAGCAAGTGGCCGAGCAGTGCTGGTGCCGCAACAGAGAGAGCAACTGAGCCTTGTGTATGGGCCCGCATCCTCGTCAGGAAGGTTTTGAACTTCTTGTACGTGTACTGAGCTCCGAGTGAAGTAGGCTGCTTTGAGGAAGAGGATACAACATGGGAGGTGTTGCTTCAAGCAGTTTAGAGAGAAAACAAAGTAAAAGAAAAAATGTTGGAAAGGAATAATGCTATTTCATATTTTCTGTGTGACCTTCTTGAGGGAAAGTCTCTGCTTTCCTCTAGCCAGCTCAAAAGTCCCTAGTTTAACATAGACCCCTATTGAAGCAAACATGATAGCTAAAACATATTTCCTTAGATAGGAACATGCATTGCTGCATCGGAGCAGCTTCAAAACTGGAAGAGATATAAATACTCATTCTCCAAACCATACATCAGCTGTGGAGTGTCAAAGTGATGAAGAAACATCTATAAAAAAATGACTTTCTAGCTGGCCAGTGCAGATTTTGTGAGAATCCAGCTCCCTGACTTGACATAGGTGGGATTATGTCAGTCATGATCTTCTGCTTTTCTTATCTGCAGGAGTGCGGCTATCCCTGAAGAGTTCCCCCTGCACTGCTCATTCCAGAGGCTGTGCAAATTGGCCACTAATTAGCCACAGGAGATTGAAAGATTAGAAATGAATAATACCCTTAAAAAAAAAAAAAAAAAAAAAAANAATGAGGAAGATGGGGCTGGCCTCTTTTCACTGGTGGTCACTGACAGAACCAGAGGAAATGGCCACAAATTGAAGCATAAAAAGTTCCACGGGAACTTAAGGAAGAACTTCTTGACGGTGAGGGTGACAGAGCACTGGAACAGGCTGCCCAGAGAGGTTGTGGAGTCTCCTTCTCTGGAGATCTTCAAGACCCGCCTGGATGCAGTCCTGTGCCATGTGCTCTAGGTGGCCCTGTGTGTGCAGGGGGGGTTGGACTAGATGACCTCTAGAGGTCCCTTCCAACCTTAAGCATTCTATGATTCTATTCTATGATTCTATAATTTAAGAGATTATAAACCTATATTAACAACAGCTGTAAGAGCATCCAAGAGTAATTTATACATTGCCCATTCAATTAAGTTATTATTAGTTTATTTTGGCAAGCTTTTCATCTGTCTAGATCTTCTGATATTATGTTTTGTAATTTAAACATTTTTTTCACATGCTTTGAGCCTGTACTTGTGAGCTACTGAGATGTCTAATAGGTTGCCTACAGTCCCAATAAGAAAAAAGGCCTTAACTTTTATGAACTCCATCAGAGCCACAGATTGATTCGTATTAGTATGGCAAATGTATATTACAAGATTTTTAATGAGCATTTAAGTGTAGGAACATATCTACATATCTACATATCTAGGGGACGGAGGCCTTCCCATGGGAAGTGGCTGCAGGGAGCTGAGCTTAAAGAAGATAGCGGATACTCCCTGAGTTAAAGGAATGTGAACAGTAGTCCATGAACAGCAGGCATGAGAAAGTTGGGCGAGACAGAACCTTGATTAAGCTTGTCAGTAAGGAAGAAGGACTGGTGCACAGACCTATGGTGTGAATACACGCCGTTATCCACGACCAACTGAATGCGGTAGAAATGCATGGATAGTAGCCTGTGACCATACGTAGCTGTACGCGTGTAGAGAGCTTGCTTCTGCTTGTGTATATAAGTACGTTATTCGGGCTAAATAAACGGATCAAGATCAGGATCTAATTCACATGGAGTCTGTGTCTGTGATCCCCTCCCGATTCCTTGGGCCGACAAGAAGTTTCCAACATTTAAGCAGTTTTGTTTTTTTTTCTAATGGAGAAAGTGGTGTAACTATTCCTGATGAATAACATTTTCCATTCCTACATATAGCAAATGGCTATTTTCTGACCCATTACATTCAGCAATATGATTATGAATCAGGACCGACAGTGACATCATTATTTTAGGCTTCTCTAAACTTAAGACTGATTTTATATTAAGGGGAGAACAGGGAATTTTCAAACTTCCTAGTACAGATTAGTCTTCCCAACAGCTTTCACCAAACTGCTGAAAGATTAAAAAAAAAAAATCCAACTTATAACTAGTTCCATACCAGCAACTCAGATTTTTCATTTCCCTGACATACCTTTATAAATACCCAGTTTAATCATCTCAGCTCGCCACATGAGGTGTGTAAGCATGTCATACCTTATTCCTCATTTTATAGCTAAAGAAGATGCTTTCAGATTTCCCTAAATCATTAAATCTCTCAACTGATGAAACTGGGGAAAGATCAGAATTTTTATCAAGAACCTCTGCTTCTGAACTTGCTGTTTCCCTGCACTGCTTCTGCTGTTCTTGGGTGTCTGTTGCAGATTTTGTGCTAATGGTGATTTTGTGTAGGGGTGATGGACTGGCTTGGCTGGTGGCCAGGGGAACGTACTAATCTGTGACACCCCATGCACTGGGCAGGACTGGCCCATGAGGGTGATAATGGCACTGTGCCACCTCGGTGCCTCTTGCATGCGAGGGACAGGGAGCAGGGAGATGCTGCGGCACGGAACCTGGCTACCCCACTGCTGGCCGTGCCAGGAGCGCTCTGTGAGGATGCGCTCCAGGCCAAAAACACACCAGGGGCTCTTCTGATAGTTTGTCATTGCAGATCACTGAATTCCACATTTGGGAATGTTTCCTGGTGCTGCTGAATTCAGATGTAACCACACAGCTCACTCCTTAAATTTTTCCATCTATAGGCACTTAAACATTATGGTGGCTAGAGTCCAAGAAAGAGTTGTGGTGACTGACACCTTCCAGATTATCTAAACAATCTAAACAATTTAATTTTTTTTCTTTTTAATAGAGAAATAGAAGGAAAAAAGCAAACCCTGAGCTGACACTTGATAGTTTCGGGTTTCCCAGAAAACAGAAATCTTGTGCGTGTTGGTGGTGCAATCTCCCAAATACAGTTTTGGGGCTACTTGGTGGCTGCACTGTTGTCTGTCTTCCTGCGCCTATGCAACTGTTCAATATTATGTGAGGGAGTACAAAAAGTTCCATAAATAAACTGTCAGAAATTAAAACAATGGGACTCAAAAAGCACATCCCCGTTAACTTTAAGAAGGGAAAAGTTCGCTGAAGGGAAAAGTTCACTGAGGAAGAAGAGGAGCCTTCATCAAGAACACCACCAGGGGTGCTTAAAAGACCTCCTAGCAACAAGGAAGGACACATGCAGAAAGGAGGTATGACGAAACAAGGAATTTTCAAGAAGCGGAACTAAGAATGAATAAAAAGCACTCTCATGGATTACAAAGCATGCACCGTTGGTGGAGCAGAGACTCCCCGGCCGCCCAGTGCTGCTTGCTTGCTATTTACAATAAAGCATACTGGCAAATCAATTGGCTCAGAGGATTTGTCCGTTTATAACAATTTGGTTACCCCGACGTGATTAGACCTGTCTCAGGGACTACTCCGGCCCAAAGGAGAGGTGCCCCATCCTCTTATTGGACGGCCTCGGGGCTGGAAGTTTGGATCCTGATTCGGTCTAATCTACGAACCAAAATTGTAGTAAGTAGCAAGCAAGGAACTATTGAGATCTCAACTAAGGACTGCAGTAATAAGTTTCCCGTAATTTTTGTGCACGAAGAACCAGGAGTGGAGGTTACCGACTGTGAGTATGCTATCTCCTGGGTTGGGAATGATACCTCGGGTGTGTGCATGAATGAGACGTCAGGTTTCTGACGAAGCGAGTGTGGACCTCCTATATGGTGCGGTTCCGATCTCCCGTGAGGGACTCGGCCACTAACGGAGGGAAGCAAAAGTTGTGGAGAGTGAAAGAAGGCGCCCCGGGAAGAATGGGGCAGAGAAAGAGTAAAGCCCCGCAGGAGGGCCCACAGAGAGACCCTTAGAAGAGAAAGAATTACCTGAGATACTCCCAGACAGCCCCCTGGGACTGTCTGACTGGGAGGGGAGTCTTAACCAGAAGTCAGACTCGGGGAAGGCAGGAAGAAAGTAACAGCAATGAGGGAACCCAGTTATTGCCCTTGCACAAAATGCCTATGCCCCAACAACCTCAAGGGGTAGGGTTTATTTCAGTACCACTAAATTCAGGGGATGTAAGGGATTTTAAGAAATGGGCCGTCTCTTAGCAGACCCCTAACGCATCAACATAATAGGTAATGGTTGTTCCCCAGGAGGAAGGGATCTTGAAAAGATCTC
>VWPW01000296.1:2500-18278 GCA_013389825.1 Crypturellus undulatus
ATAGTCGTTGGTGCAAGGTGGTTGCAAATGATCCTTAATTTGGAATAGCAGGATTTCCCTTCTGCTCTGCATGGCTTTTAACGAGTCAGAATCGCAAGGAATGTCTGCCCTACGGGTTAATGGAATTTCAGCCCCAGCTTGGGGACCCAGTTCTTTAGGTCTCATGGACTTACGAGTTTGGGGCCAAATTCCCCAGTGTCAGAGACCACTTGAAACTAGTGAACGTCCTGTTCGACCCATGCTCTGGATCTACAAGAAAAATTCAGTTCAAGTTCAGATAAGATGTTTGTTAATCAGCCCCATATCTGCGTAGGGCCTCCTGCCACTAGGCACCCTCACTGTTAAATGCATAAACTGTAGAGTCTTCTCTAGAAGCTTTTGCTATATGAACACAACTGACATCTCAGCTGCCTACTTATATATAAATATATATAGATATATCCTGTGGGAATTAGTTTTACAGCAGGCCACTTCTCGTACTGCATTTTGTTCCTCAGAGCGTTTCAGCTCATGTGATAAGGTGACCTAAGGCAAACGTCATAAAGGAGGGAGCTCTAGATAAAATTTCCTCCAGCCTGGAGGAAATTGTTGTGAAAGGTTTGATTCTGCAGACCAGCAATTTGCGTAGGGAATCTCGGTCCCACAGCAAAATCTGGCTGAAATCTGGGGAATGGTATAAATGTGCTTGCACATCCCTTTGCAGAATTTGGACCTGAATATTTGTGAAAATGCATGTGGTGAAAATAGCATCCTCTGAGATGAAAAACAAGGTCATGGCTGGGATGGGTCAAATAGTAGTGCATAACCAGGCTTGTGCAGTGGGACTAACCAGGTGCTTCCACTGAGCCTTGGTTGTTCTTTGAAACAATAGGAAAAAAAACCCTCTGAGGTCGTTTTTTTACTTAAGAACTGAGGAAAGGCAAAGACTTAATTCTTGAAAATTAATGCTAGATGTAATCTAAGCAGGGGAAATTTCTGTTTTATTTGGAATTGAAATCTGGACTCCTTGGATGTTGAGTGCAAAACTCTTGTTGCTAGCTAGCCCAAAAATTGCACCCTGCAACTGGGATTTCTGGTTGCCTCATCTTCTTGCATCGAGCGTCGTCAGGTAGCATGTTTCTTTCTGTTCCAGTGCACAGCCCTAATTCTACTCTGCAGCATTTCAAGGCCCTAACATTGTAAAATGCAGGTTCAAACATGATCTTTTTCCATAGGAATGTGTTAAACAGGGCATGAAAAGCCAGCATGATCAAAAGATGTTCTACAAAGTATTGATATTTCACTGCTTCTTACCTTGAGCTTCTCCAGTAATTCACCATATCAGAAATACAATATTTGTAAGTTCTTTTTCATAAAGGTCTTTATGGGTTTGGAAATTTAAACACCGCGAAGCTGAAGTTGAATTGGAAACCAAAAGTCTCTAAGCTTGTACATCTTAGAAAAAAAATTCAATTAAGTGGGATTTTAGCTGTTTCAATAAAATTGGACTCTCCCTTTTCAAGATAAGGGTCCTATAGAGCTGCAGCAACCTTTATGTGGCAGGAATATCCACTTCTACTAAACGTATAATCCTAGCTCAGGATACAATACACACAACAGGAAATCAATGTATAGTAGAATCAATTTGAAAATATAAAATAAACTAATATATGAGTGGAAAATTGACTTCCTATGGATTAAAAGCAGCACAAATGGTAGAAAAATCTGGCTTTTTAACAGGATGAGGTGGGTGGTAATAATAATGCAACTGATTAACTGGCTGGTCTCTAGCTGCTGTGTGTGCACATAGATTTTTTTCCTTGCTAAAAGGATTCAAAGAGGAAATAATTTATTGGTGCACTTTGCTCAGTGTTTGTCATTGAAAGGATGCAAAGTGTGTACAGCACTGTGAAAAAAGGGGAAAAGTAAAAGATATGGAATGTATTATTTAAAATATCAGCACCATAAACTGTGTAGGATTACTGCAGCAATCCCATTATAGCTGTGGGGATATATAAATGTTTCATTACGATTATCATTGAGGAGTTTATAACTCAGCCATTGAGATTTTTATTTTTTTAGGGGAATTTAATGTTTGTGTAATGTGCTGTACTGACAGTCTGGAAACTGGAAGCCTGTTATTCATTGCCAGAGCAGATACGATCAGCTACAGAAGTAGAGCAGCACCCAGTTTGCTCAGTGCCATCGGCCTCAGCCCTACTGTTGGCTGAGTGCTTCTCTACCTGATGCCCCAAGCCTTTTTGGTCCTTGGTGCATCTCTGGTGATTGCTGGTAAGGAAAGGAGAGAAGGGACAAAAATCGATTGAGGCTGGCAAGCTTTGGCGTTCTCCAGGTTCTCCAGTTATGATGGAGTGCAGAAAGACACCATGAGCCTGTTTAGGAAAGAAACACGATGGATCTCAGGAAAGAGAAGAGCAGTCTTCCATCCTGAGGCTGAGCTGCTCTTTCTTAGGATCACTCCAAAGCAATGGTTCGAGGTGTTCATATGTGATTGTTTGCCCTTGGGCAATGCCTATTGACTTCTGGTTACCAAGTATTCCCAAAATGAGGAATGCAACATACTTCAGTAACAAAACTGGAGATTGCCTGGGGCAACATGATGCTTTTGCAGACTGCCCAGCACACTGAAGAGCAGCTATGAATTCTCCACATTAAATCTGTACTGCACTATGTGATCCAATCAGCATTAATCTAGTGTGGATGTAGATGTTAAAGACGGAGGGACTGTACAGCCACGTCACTTCTCTCCCGTCACATGCTTGAGAATAAGTAGATTTGTATCAATATTTAAAAAATTAAAAGTTCTGTAAAGCTGATTCATGAAAGGAAAGCAGAGTACCTAGGAAGGAACAGAGTTCCTAGAGAACTTACAGGCTTAGATTGTTGCTTACTGCTTACTGATACTATCTTTTAACTTTAACTGTCTTTTATTTCCCATCCCACTGGAAGAATTGTGAGCAATATACAGCAGAGCCAAAAGGGGAAGGGAAGCAGATTGCTAACATTGGGATAATAAATTTGGATGCAGTTTCAGGAGTTTCAGGTAGATGAGGTGTGAACAGGCAACTTTGGTTCCGAATCCCAGAGTTTGTGCTCAGTCATCTGAGCGTGTTTCTGCAGACAAAATCACAGACTGGCCTGGGTGGGACCTAGCAGACTACTGGTCTCCTACAGAGTAAGATGTAGTTGTAGGGAAAGGATCTTTTTTTTTTTTTGATCTTTGTGTAAACCTCTCACTCATATCTATGGGAAATTTCCCGTGCATGGGTAGGGGATATTATTTTAGATTAATATTTGAGGTAATTAAACAAGAATGTGTTTTTCTGCACAGGCTGGTTTTGGCAACACTGATTTCAATTCTGTGTGCTAAGAACGAGCTTCAAAAAATGCTAGATGAGCAGTGCAAAAGTACAGATGTTGCAACCCAGATGGGGTATTACTGGGTGCTGTAGGAAGTTAGAATGGTTTTTTTGTGTGTGTGTGCTAGATTTATTCTGTTGTCTACATCTCCTGTAACAAACGGCAAGTGTTTTAAAGTGATCTTGACATCAAGAAGAAACTAGTCCAGATTTTTCTTTGCTTGCAGGATTGCAACATAAACACCCACAGCTGTCAATGGTCAAGAAAGTGCCTTGCAATCTGTATTCGCCGCAACTGGCAGGTCGTTTTTTGCTCAGTAATTCCGCAGTACTTTTCACTTTGCTTTATAAGGGTAGAGGGATCTCTGAAAAAAAAATGCATACCTGAAGAATATATATATTTTTAATGAAGACTAAATCTGCTAAACCTTCCAATTGAGCAGTGATGAAAACCCAGCTTGGTATCTTAAACAAGTCAGATAGCCAAAAAAACAGTAGAGACTTTTAACACCTTATTAGCTGCATTAAGAATTGTTACTGCAATGGATGTTACAAGGATATGTGATGTATTCACATAATGAACTGCTTTTCAGCCATCCTGAGATGTCTCATATGTCAGTCTGGAGGCTGCGATTCTCCAAACTGATAGGAGTAATGAAGGTGTGTCTAGCACTAACTGAGCATGGAGTGCATTTTAAAAAATGAAAACAATAATCATGCTAAATAGGATTGTTGGTTGAAGCCATTAGTATCTATCAGATGAGCTGCAGAAGCGTTGACAGAAATAGTTTAATATATCGTCAAGGGTGATTTCTAAAATGTTTCAACCCCGGCGGGTCTGAAAGGCTTCAAAAGGCTGGCTCAGCTCTTTATCACCCTCCTAAGGTCTAGTCATTTTTCAGGGACAGCAAATGTTAGGATTTGGGAATGCTGCTCAGCAGCAATGAGAAGACTGAGGGCTTGGTTGGTCCAGCTCCAAGAGAGCCGTCACGGTGAAACTAGGAGACGAGTGTTGGCTCCTGGGGCCTCTGCATTGCAGAGGACTCTGTGTACCTACAGCAGGTCCTAGATCCCCGTGGCCATAGAGCCTCTCACCTCACAGGGCGCTTGTGCATGGGGAGGTGGCTCTGTCAGTCTGTCCGGTGCTGCCTTAGGAAATGGTAAGGAGGAAAGCAAAAGGATGTGAGGAAAAAAAAAGGAAAACTTGAAGATAGTGTTGCTCCTTATTCTTCAGTGTTGAGGATAGTTTCTAGCAGCACCAAAACCTGCAGGCTCCCTTCAGATCAATGACAGTTTACGCCTACAGACTCTCCCATTTTTATAGGAAGTACATGATTAAAGTTATTATAAGCAAAGCTCTATGTCTAGGAGCATCTGCCTTGCTGGTGCAAGAAGGGCTTGTGTGGGACTTAATTTTATAACTACACTGCAAAAAAAATCACTATTGGAAGTACTAATACTGAGCTGAGCAGAAATATATGTTTCCAAGCGGCACGTTCCTCAGGGAAACCTTCTCAACCATGAATATTAATAAAGTCCATGCAAGATCTTGGCTGACAGATGACCAGCTTCACTCCATCCATAGCATGGTGACAGGTTCTTGAACCTCAATTTAGCAGCAGTAAAAGTCAGTCTAAACCTTATGGTTGCATGAGTTGTAGCACTGTCTGTATGAGGCATATGATATAGTGTATCTGCTGAAAATCCAAGTGAGACACTGCAGATGATTTTTGTTGTGCATCTCTCATGCTACATCCCACTCATGGTGGGAATGCAATCCAAAAAACAGCTGGTGCAGAATGTCCAGGCTCTGTGCTGTATAGATGGGAAAAAATATCATTGTAGCAGGACGTGCTGCTTCTGTACCTTAGTGATGGGTAGAGACAGCTCTTGACAAGCAGATAGGTATTTGATAATAGAGTGTCTGGAAGGGGATAATCATCACAGCACGAAGAGTGTGATGAATGCTTTAAAGCCACCTGGTCAACACCTTTCTAGCCCAGCAAGGGCAGTGATATGATCCTGAAGGCCTGATCTGCTGGTGTGAATGCCAGGGTCTGGGGTCCCTGTTGGGATGAAGTGGGGGGGTAATTTTAGACGTGCTGGTTAGAACAGATCAGTTGATGCAAAAGCAAGAGGCCACAGCAAAATAAAGAGGAGGGGTAGCTGAAGGATTTTTGGAAGAGGGATAGTCAATCAAAATGCCTATCAAGTGCCTTTAAGGTGTTTGTCAGTTCCACCTGGATTATATTTAAGTGGTTAAATACATAGGGATATTGGTGTATTGCAGCAGAGAATGAATAAGAATGTAATAAAAGCTTGCTGAGCTCAGTAGGAGTATTTGCATGGTGCCTGATGGGACCAGTTGAACAGAAACCCTTAAATCCATCCTAATCCAGAGATGGGGTTAAGCACATAATGAAAGGATTTCTGAAGAGCGAACAATATGCAGAATTGGGTCTTGAATGAGTGGGAGCTGTAGGGATTTTACTGCCATATTTATTCCAACCTTTATGTGATTGTGTTCTAATATATACACATTATTAGTATTTATTATTCGTGTTGCAGTAGCCCATAGCTGCTTCTGCTAGGCAGTAGGATCCTCTTTTGCTGGTCACTATACAAACCTCTAATAAAAAAATCCCCGCTTTATAGAGTTTATATACTCTCAGCAGATGTTTTGTAAATATATTGTTACTCTTGGTTCTTTATAGTTCTTTACCTATAAGCACTATATAGCAGAAATATCTATGAAGAAAAGAAATAAGTCTTAGTACAAGTTGGCATTCATCTATGAAGATTTAGAAACCTAATTTATAAACATTTAGTAAATATGAATTAATCCTGACATGGTGGATTTTGTGCCAAATTAAATAGTCATACTTACAGTCTATAATGCTCTTAGACAATAGGTAAATTAGTCCTTCATTAAAAAATCATGAAGGAAATGCATGATCTGCAGCAATGCCCGGAGGAAAAATTGCAGTTATTTGAAAGGAAAACACTATTGTTAGCAAATTTGTGGAGGTTGTTTTTCAGGATTTTTTTTTAACAAACAGCATTATGGATCTTCCTGCATATTGGCTCTATCATGAGATTTCCAGCTGAGTGTATTAACTAAATACCCAGACTTTAATTGGAAGTCTGAGGTAGAAAAACTGCAAATCTCCTTTCAGTCATTTGTCTCTGCATTGCCTGCTCTGAGCAGCAGACACAGCCCTGCGTGCTTTTACATCTGATTAATGCTAACGAAAGCTGTGATTAAAACATCCTTGAATTCTTCTGTCATACAGCACTATTTAAAATTGTGAATTATCCTTCAAAACAGCACAAGTGGTGCAATCGCGCATTAGCATAACAGCAAACCTTATTTACACAAGCACAAATGTTGTGTAAATTGGCCTTTAAGTGGGTTTTAAATGGCAATCACTTGGTAGGTGTTTTCAGAACTGCTAAATAAAAAAAAATAGCTATAGTGCAATATTTTACAAATGAATACTTTTAATGGGCCTATTTTCAATTGAATTGACTATTAAAACAATGAAGGCAGAAAATGACAACAGTTATTTAATCTGGGACGCAGTATAAATACTGGAACATTTTTGAATTGTTCAGCATCTTGTAGCAGAAAGTGTTTGCGAAAGTCAAGCGGTTATTAAGCTTCCCAACTCCTTGGTTTGCCTGTATATTGTGTGCAACCATCAGGGAAAGATGCAGCTGAGGGGAAACACAAATTCAGACCAAGAGCACCTGTTTTTGTGTTTTTTTGCAGACAGTAGAAGGGACCTGGTTATTGCTCCTCACGCTATGGAGCTGCTCTCACAGCATCAGAGGGAAAAGGCTCCATGCCTTGGCATGGGGCACCTCAACTGGAAGCAAGATTCAAGCCCTTTGGACACCAACCATGTCTTATTATAATGCCCCAGCCACACTGCTGGTCACTAATGTTGTTTTTCATCATTAGGATGGGAAGAAAGATTTTTCCACCTCACTTTCTTATTTTCTCCCTGCATTTTCCTTGTTTCTTAAGAATGTCTTAAATCCTTGACAAATCAAGGCCACAGTCCAATGCGAGGTACAAATACGGCTAGAAGTGGTCCCCATCCTAAAGAGCTCAGTGGGGACGGGAAGGGGCAGTGAGGTGCCTAGCCAAGGGCCACATCAAGGACTGGAGCAGATCCAGGGCTTTAACTCAGTGCTCAGTGGACAACACAGCCTTATTTACTTAAAATTAGTAACTACAGGGTTGGATGAGGGGTATCTAAGAACTGGGGTCCAGACAGCATCTCACCTTGCCAGTCCCATCTCTGCGCCCCAGAACATACTGTGGGGGACAGAAATGGTGCAGGCGGGTAGCAGTAACGCCCTGGGCACGGCAGTGTGTAGGCTATTAGCACGTATGCAATAACGGGCAGGATGCTATTTGTGCTCAGGTCAAGGGACTTTGTATTGGCTCATGGGATTTATTATCTTGGTAAATAGATGTGTAAGAAATAGTGGCATAGGGGCTTGCCAGGTCAGGCCATTCTGGTGGTGGTAGAAGCAGTTCAGTTAAATATCTTTGTCCAGCCTCTATTCTGAGACTTATTCAATCAAATCTTTCAAGCTAACCTCCTGCCTTTTTTCTTGTGGGTATAACAGAGGTTGAGGGAAATACTGGTCATGAAATGTGGGAGGGGACAAGATGGAACAGAGAAAGACAAACTGTACTGCAAAGCCCACCACATCCGGAGGAAAGTAATTTAATAATATTCCTAGTTCTTAAACTACATTTTTTTTTAAATACTCTCATTTCAAAGTGATTTTGCTGTATGGTTCCTGGACATCAGGCACAGCTCTATTTCCAAAAGAGAAAAAAGCTGCGTGTCCTGCATGTCGTCTGGGACCCTCAGATAGGGTCAGAGCTTAGCTGACTCAGGAACTGAGACTCTTCCATTAATTTCAGGCTGTTTTTCATAAATAAATGGTGATTTGTTATGTCATGTGTTAAAGTTTGGCACCTCCAGGGACTCAAGTATTTCACAACAAAGAATAAACACCTCAGGATGGGAGAGCTCTGCTGCAGGGACAGCACTGGGTACATTCCTGCAACATCTTAACATCTTAAACAACAAATTAAAACTGAACCCATTTACACTTTGACTTCTCTTGCTCCTTTTGGAAGGAACTCTTCCAAAATTGCTGATATGAAATGTAAAAAGTAGGAGGTTGAACAAAAGTGTTTTTTTTTTTTTTAACCAGAGATGTCATTTTCTCTTCTTTTTCAAACAGCAATTATTCTGTCTGTGTACTGTGGATCAGTCATTGGAATTACACAGCTCTAAAACTTGCATGAAATCAGAAACATGATTGCCTTAGGCTTCATTCTCTACACCATATGAACAGGCAGCTAGTAATCAGCCCCTGTATATAAAGTGTGTTTACCAGAGTGATGTTTAGAGGTTTTATATCATTGTATTCAAGTTAATATTTCAGCTGATTCTAATCTGCTTGGATTCATACCCCTAGTGGTTTCTCAGAGATGAGGGATTTGAATGAATCTGTCGCTAATCAATCCCTGATAATATTTGGTGGGTTATCCTATTTTTAGCATCACGCCTTCTTTTTGTTTGTCATCTTCCCCTTAATGCTCAGGTGTCTCGGTTCTTGTTTACAGCCTCTACTTTCTTTTCCATCTCTTCCTTAGTATCACCAAGACTTGCACGCAGTTACCTACGTTCTTTTAGCCCTGGGATGTGCTCACATGTTCGTGTCTGCTGTAGGAGTTTCAGATGTTACTATCTATCGGCTTTTTGGGTCTGCCTCTTTCCCCAAGAAGGTCTCATTCCTGCTTCAAATTCTGCTAAATAATCTCTGAGCAAAGGAATCTTTCTCTGGTCATATAAAAACAATATATTTGTGACTGTAACACGCTCCTGTCCTTTCATTTTTGCCTCTCTGGGGAAATTTGTCTGATTTTTAAACACCATTTTTTTTTTCTTAGTGTATGGAAAATTCACTGTTTATAGCTCTAGAAGAGCCCACACCTAAAGAAACAATAGCTTTTATACCAACAGTGTGGAAAATAAATTGCTCTTAAGTCTGAATTTCTTTATTGTCAGATTGACTATTATTGTTTGAATATTATTAGTCATTATTTTAGTATTATTTATTCATATGCATTTGCTTTTATGCCAGCATTGCCCTTCTTTAACTTAAATAGCTTTCCTACCTGCAGGAGAGGATGCTCCTTTGATATATTTATAGGGAGAATTATATCACATATCAGCCGTCATTTTTCCAACCAAGCAAAACTCTCTTAAAAAGTAAGATCACCATTTCTGAAGATATAGCTATTCTCTGTCCTGATTCAGTTTGAGTTTGTCCTTCTTGAATGTGAGTTTTAGGAACTCCATCTTTTAATATAAAAAAGTGCTGTGGACATACATCCAATATTTCCTGAGTTCTGCTTAAAAATACCTAGTGTGATGCAGTCCAGAATTACATTTGTTTTGATAAGGAAATTGCAACAGCTGGCACAGACACACAGACCAGCTCGCTGTGGCCCTTCTTTACCTCATCTGCAAATGCTTTTGGAGACAAGGGATAAACCTACATTAGAAGAGTGGCAGACCACAAGCTGCCAGGGTTAGGTAGCTGCAAAATGTGGAAGGTGGAGATAAGTTGCAATTTTGGACGTGAACATTGCACTTTAAGGCTTCTTCTAAGTCTTTTAGACTCAGACCCTTTTGGAGGCTGGCTTGAAGATAATAAATAAATTTGGTTTAAAGACTGAAACAAAAACGATGCGTTTCTGCACTTACCAGGAATAAACCTGGCTCAGTCTGTTTTTCTGCTGACTCCAGCATCACCAAGAGACCTTCTGCCAAGATACAGTCCTCAGGACGGTGCGAGCAAGCTGGCTAAGCTCAACAGTTTAAAAAAAATCAATAACAATATTAATAATAACAACGGTGATATTAGTAGTAATAACAGATCCTTCAGAGGAGACAGTCTGACTCACTGCATTTTTTCCAGCTCCCTTCTGAGTGAAATCTCCCTCGCTTTTCCACTAAGTGCAGCAGAGTGGTGAGGGCCTCAGCTCAGTGTTCCAGCAAAGCAGCTCATCCGCACTGAGGCTCACGTAGGCAGCAATCTCACTTTACAACGGAGGTTAATCAGTCATGGCTGATGAGCTTTGTTTAATAAAGGGCCATTTATACAGTGCCCTTTGGATGTTTGCTCCACATTTTAATATCTTGGGGAAGGCAAAAGGAGGCAATCAAAAAAGCACAAAAGGGGTTAATGCCAAGGGACTTGTTTGTCTGTTTTTGTTTTCTCAAATAAGCACTATAAATTGAAGATTTGCCTCTGGAAGATTTATTATTTCTACGTTAACTGAATGTGCTTACTTTCCCAGCCCCCAGGTGTGAAAAAGGGCTTTTATGCAACTGCCTGGACACTTGCAGCCATCTGCATTTGGTCTAAGCAGCAGTGGCTCTTCTGAGATGAACGTATCAAAAATTAACTGCACACACTATGCCTCTCCCATTCAAAACCCTCTTTGCGTCTCCACTGCCTTATCCTCTGAAATAATCTAAGGTCAGAGTGTTAACCACCCTTTTTACTACACTGCTAATGTGGCATTTAAGTTTCACTGCTGTTTATTTTCCCTGTTGTGCCAAAAAGCAACATAATAATAATCATTAAAAAAAAATTAAATAATAAGAAGAAAGTTTGCTCCACTGTTCTGTGCTACTACCCAGCGCTACCTGGTAGACCTTTAAAGTGTCGATTCTGCATGACTAATTGATTGCTTCAGCTGGGGTTAATTAATTAATTAGTAGCAGAGCTGCATTAAAGATTGGAGGCATTCAGAACTCCCATAATGGACGTGAGCTTTATTAGTACATAAAATGAGTGTTTAAAATCCACACAGCAACTAATATGCTCTTGAGGCTTTCATTAAACAAACCTATAAAATTACTTGCTTCATTATGTATTTTAGTTACTTTCTTCACATTGTACGGTATCTCTTCACCTTTTTCTTTTGCCAGCCAGTTTTAAGTGCCTATTTGAAATCAATTTCTCTAATAATGGGCTTAATGAGCTCATCAATTAAGGCTGCCATAATGGAATGTAACTGTGTGGTTTCAGTTATCAGTTAAACTCTGGAACTAATTTCCATGCTTCATCTATCAAAAATGATTGGCTAATATTGTTTAGCTTCTGCTTTAGGACGATAGGGAGACCTCGGGCCCTTCTTCACTAATGTCCGAAGGCCTGAATTTCTTCTTGGAGAAATAAAGAGGGAGGGAGCCTCCGTGGGACTGGAAGAACAATGAGCAGAGAGATTTGGGCCCCTATCTGGATCTGAAGGAAGTGTGATCCTGTATTTCAATGCCAGCATGGTAATTAGTAGTAATGGATTACATTTTCAGACGTATTAGATAAAATGATCGTTCCACATGAAAAATCCCATTATGAGTTTCGTACCTCTCTGTGTCTCTCGCCTGCTTTTGCTCACTCTCTCTGTTTTAATAACTACTGCCCTTTTCTGTGACCCCTTTGAATAATAGTATAAATGGTCAATAGACCTAAAGATATATATATATATAATATATTTATATATTTTTTGAAACAATACATTCGTATTTGTAATTGTGAATTTTGGAAAATGCTTGCACTATACAGGAAGAAGTACCTTACTTTATGCAAACAGCTATAAAGCCAAGGCAAATTCTGTGAACATGTGGGATGTAAAAAGTAATGGAGAGTCTTGTTAAATGAAGAAAAGTCTAAAAAAAAACAAATTTAAATTCCTTTTTTTTGGTTGTTAATGAGTCCTAGTAATATCGCTCTGTGCTTGCTGTTATGATGAGACACGTTCAGGTTGGTGTGCTGTAAAATTTCTAGCTGCTAGTGAGATTTTAAGTGGTTCTCAGGTGTAATGGAAACATCTGGTTAAGAGTAACAAAAATAGGCTCACAACGTAGATGTTGACCAGAATGTTAAAATCTCTTCAGCTGACAGAAACTTTTGAAATGTGACCTCTGTTGTGGTCGAATTTATTTCACTTATGATCATATCAGTGCTAGGCATTTTCCAGACATTTGCAAGGGATGAAGGAAGACCCCATTTTAGGAGAAAGGTAGGCTAGAGGCAGGCTGGAGGGGGACAGTGGGGATTTTTTTAATGCAAGACCCTTAAAATCAGTGAAATGGAACCACTCTTCAAGTAAGTTACTTGAAGCGAATGGCACTAAGTGAGGGAGCAGATTGTAATGAGGTGTCTGAGCTTGGCTGCTCCTTCTTTTTAAGAGATGAAAATTCAGTGGTAGTGCAACATTTTCCAGTAAAACTCAACTCTGGAGAAGAACCTGTGTGTTTCCTTGTGACAGTTATGGCTTTTCATGCAAATAGTCCCAATAGTAACCTGAGAATAAGCAGCCCAAGATTAAGCTGGGTTAGTAGCCTGGCAGCCAGCCTGAATGCTCCGTGGCACCGTGAGGGATCTCTCTCACATTTAGTAGCTTTTAGGAGTTGACTGAAAAAGTTTGCTTTTTATTTTTTTTATATATTTATGATATTGTCAAGGGAGTTGCTGGAAAGGTTTGAGCGCAATCCGGACAGCCCGAATTTGTGAAGTTGCTTGAAGGGGTGATTATTAGCTGCTGCTTGCTCTTAGACACAGTGATTTTGTAATTGATTTTGCATTAATTTTCTGGCTCTGATTTTGCACCAGTGCTCACAGTTAACACAGCTTTAGTGAAATTAGTGTGGTATTTTTGTCCTGTAAACTTTCTAAGAGTGCTATTGTAGAGTAGTAGAAATTGTGATCAATAGAAGTTGTTTTGTACCCTTCTTTCTTTATAAAAATTTTGTTTAAATAATCAAGTTGTACAGGACGATAAAAAGTGCTCTGTTGTAAAGTTAAAAATATTTTTTTTTTCTTTTAGAAAAGAGGACTATCTTCTGTTTTGAATTCCTTGCTAGGATTTCAGCTCTTTCGTTTTGTTTTTCTGGTAGGATTTTATAGACAACTGGAAAGCCGGGATGTTAATGCAGAGGACTCAAAGGGAACAAACCTCAAACAGAACCTGTAATTTTATTGGATATATTAAGGGTTTTTTATGACTTTTAAGTTCTTCTGCAAAACCTTAAAGAGGTGATGGGAAAGGGGAATTTAACAAAAGATCCCTCTCTCCTCCCCTTCAACTTGAGATGACAGAGCCTGATGCTTAACCCAGGATGCTTAGAAATAAAGCAAGCTGCCTCTATGTTATATACCATAGAGGAAAAATGAAAGTTCAAATTTCTGATTTGCATGATTTTAATGTTTTTGCTATAATGCAGCTGTAACACTTGTAAAGCCAATGTTATTCTAGTCCTGTAATTTATTAAAAACACAAACAAAGAGAAAAGCAAATGATAGACAGGAAGACCAGTTGCACAGCTAAATCCCTTGCTCTAAACTCTAGTTTAACTCATGGTGTTTTTGTAGACTTCCCTGGTCACACAGTCTTTTGAAATATCTCTTTAAATGTTCTCCAATATATCTTAAAATATCCTTATTTAATATCATTATTCCTTTAAGTATATATCTTATTTAATAAAGCATAGTAAATATTTTAATATCTGTGCCTGATTAGAAAGCAGATATGTGGACTGCGCCTGTGCCCGCTGCTCTCCCCATCACGTAAGTGGTGGCTGGGCAACACAGAGGACCTGCCGCAGGATGAGCCCCCTGTGCAACGCGGTGTCCGGAGCAGGACGCTCCTGTGATGAGTTCCAGCAACACGCAGGCAGCTTCAGCCACCGTGGACTGGACTTCTTTGCTGCTCTTGGGTGAGCTTCGAGGCCAGCAAGCAGCATTTGTACACACAGACCTGTGGTACGGATTGGCCTTGGGTCTGCTGCCCCGTGTTCCCCCCAAACCGGACTTTGGTCCCCATTTTTTTAACGACAGAAGAGAATTTGTAACCGATAGCATAGAAGGCAGAGGGTTTATTCTAAAACCTGATGGCTTTTATTTTTTCTTTTTTTTTCAGTTCTTCCTTATAAACTAATATTGCTATAATTAGAAGGCATTCACAAGCACGAGACGGGGTCATTGCCCACCAGGGTTTGGTCCTTGGTGCTTCGATGTGTGCTATGCCTTTGTCACGGGAGAAGAGAATGGGAATGTGGCAGGCCTTGAAACTGGAGATGAAAGGCCTCTAAATAATAGTAATAATAGGTATTTTTAAAAGTCTGTCGTTGTTAAGGGTTGAGTGGGCTCTGCGTGCCCCATTTATGCCTTTTTAATTCTTGAACAATAGCGGTGGGGTTTCTTTCGCTGCAGCACACGAGTTAGGTTAAACATTATTTCTGTAACAGCCTTTTGTTTCCAGCTCCCATGGAGAGAGGGGGGAAAAATTGAGATAAAGAAGTGTTATTAAAATTGTGACACACGGCTCTGGGAGTACGTTAAGGATAGAAGGAGCCAGGACGTCAGGAAAGAAATAATGAAATGCAAAAATCACCCAGACTGACAATTGGGAGCCTATGTAGCAGCTTAGCCTGTTGGTCCAAGGCTATTTGTCATAATCAGCGGCACTTTTCTCATTAGCAAAAAGCCATTACCAGTGGACTTTATCAGCAGCTGCGAGTTATCAAGGGGCACACAGCAATCCTAGCGTGTAGTCGTGGGGTTCAGCCGGGGTCCGGCAGCTTTAATAAGCCGCCAACTCCTTCCCCAAGTTCCCAGTCAGGTGTCACTGCCATTGCCGCGAGGCAGCCGAGTGCGGCCCGTTAACCACCTCCCTGCTGGGCCTTCCCGCATCCCCCTGCCCGCAGGGACCAAAATCTGCCTCTTTCCCCCCGCTTTGCCCTCGGGGCCAGCCGAGGTAAGCGTGGCCTTCCCTTCTTGCCAGGGTTGGTCCTTCTCCTCCCTTCTTGTTTTCCTCCTCTCCACGCTGCNCTTGTTTTCCTCCTCTCCACGCTGCCTTCGTTGGGTCTTCTTCAGGCTCCTGGCATGGCCTGAGCTGCTGTCCTCACTCTAGCTCCTTCCTCAGTTGCTGTCTCCGAATGGGATGTGCCCGTCCATCACTGCCCATCTGTGACACAGGGAGGATTTCAGCTGAACCCCTTGTGCGTGCGGGCAGCAGGCTCAGCCCGCGAGCTATCAGGACGCTGCGGATGGCAACTCGCAGGAACCTGCTCATGTCTGAGCTCAGAGGGACATTTTCCTCTCTGAGGAAAATGTCTCCTTGGTCTCCTTGGGACCGTGGGGCTCCTTGGTCTGCCCCATGGGATGGACAGGCCTCTCATGCAGGCCCTGGGTTGACATCAACGGCCATGAACAGCCTCGGGGATGGGACACTCAGAGTCTGGTGTGGGTGCATGATGCCTTAGCGCACCTGGGCCTTTGTGGTGCCATTTGGACAGAGGTACCACTGG
>VWPW01000299.1:0-59209 GCA_013389825.1 Crypturellus undulatus
TTGTGTGTGTTTTTGTTTTTGTTTTTTGCTTTTTACATACAATCACACATTGCCTTACCATATGAAAACACAATTATGCTTTTTTCTTCCTTTTTTTTTTAAGGGAAATGTCATCCTTTTTCACAGGTGAGGCCAGGTTACAAATTCCTGAGTTTATACTGCACTTAACACAGTCTCCCTTCTTGAACGTTGAGCTGTTTACAGCATTCCAGCAATATGCACCATTTCCCTCACCATCTGCAATGCCAGATGTAGTAAAACTTCATTTCAGTGCAGTGAATTAGGGCCTCTCTTGCACTGGTTTTGAAAAGACGCGAAGACGTAGGCCTGGAGGATGTGGAAGGACAGCTCTCCTCCGGTGACTGGTCATTCATGCACTGTCCTGTACATACATTTGCCGTGTTAATTAAAGGGGAAACATCTTCACCACCACTTTTCTTTCACCAAGAGCTCACTGGGAAACATTGGAAATGAGGAAATCCTAGTCTAAACCCTTATGTTTAAACTTTCTTAAGGAAACACTCCTTTGAAAGACATGATTCTGTTTTAATAAGTCCAATATAATGTGTGGTATATACAAAAATCCCTACTTGATATATATATATATGTATATATATATATATGGAATGCATTCACTTTTCTGTGTTCACAAATATTTTAACGGTGAAATGCTAAAGTCTTAATCTGCTTCTGGCAGGTAACGGCACCAAAATGTCTTTGTTCCTCATCCGTTTTTGTCACTCAAATTTATCTCTGAAGAACTAACAGGGAAAAAAAGAAGGTTTCGCTTTTTTTGTTGTTGTTGAATAGTTCCCTACCGGGATTCTCAGCCAGCAATATAAAGTTGCTAATGTGCGGAGCATGACGTGGAACCTGTACAGTAATCATGTGTTCCTCGGCGTGGGCAGATCAATGACTATGGGCGGGTTGAGAGGCTGGTAGTTCACAGTGCACACGGACGCGTTCACGTAGGTGGTGGTCCCGTCGGCCATGACGCCATAGCCTACAACGAAGAAAATCCCCGGTTATTCTCGTGAGTCACTTCTACCACACAGGGAGGATGAGCAGCCCTTGGAAGGGGTTTAAAAAAATCTGCCCATGCGCAAAGTGGTGTTTTCCAGGGCTCAAAACATCCTTGCCCAACACAGAACTTTCTGCAGCCTTTTGAATTCTGTAAGAAGAACTAAATTGACTCTCAACTGCTCGTGGCCTGGCAGTCTCCTCCCAAACCTCGTTAGACATGCAAAGCTTTCTTTTCTTAACTTTCTTATTTTTGGAGGGGATGGGGAATTAGACAATTTCAGCACTGATCATAACCTTATTTCTGATCATTTCTGTTTTAAGTCATTAATCCACCAAACTTTGGACAACCATCATTTTTCCCGATTGATTTCTGTCCTATGTTGTACTTTTTTAAAGTGACCCATGAAGGAAAAGAACTGCATGACATGCCCAGGTGAGGCCGAATTTTCCTAGTACATTCTCTGAAGAACACAGTGAATTCACACCCTGAGACATCACAACATTTTCACAGGACAAAACACCATCTAAATGTCTCAACTGTGGGGAAGAAGCTTCAATCGTGTCTCCTGCCAGACCAGACCCCCACGTCAAAGAATTCCAGAGCGAAATCTGCAGGAACTTGAACTCTGTCAACTCGAATGCTTGTAGAAATATGGGAGAATGCTATTTCAGAAGGTGACAAAAAATCCTTTCAAACTGCCCCAACATTATGGAGAAGTGAACATACTCCCGCCATCGCGAGAGAAGTTTACATGAAAGACTAGGAAAAAAAGCATCAGCTTGATTGCCCTAAAACTGAAGCTTAATATTGGGAACTTGCATGGAAACAAATGCATGTGTGATCATCATGACAAAACACATTCACAATCATAAATATAAGACATTGGGGAAATTACCTAGTAGAAAGCTTTTGAAAAAAGGTTTAATCCCATCATTAATGAAGTTAATGGTGGTATGTTTTAATTAATTGCTACAAATGTACACTGAATAATACAGCTATTCCTATCCCAGGTACCCAGGATCCTATATGTTTTCAGAGGGCAATTTTGTGTCTTACAGAAGCCTTGTTAGTCGCAGGTTTTACACACAAAGAAACAGTAGCCAAATTCCTTTCTTTTCTCTCCTGAAAATATTCTGAATAATGCAAGGCCTCCCAGACTCCCCGTGGGAAAAACGCACACAATAATTAGGGACTGGGGAGGGAGGATAACTCCGCCGGGCTCCTGTCACAGACATTTCTTCAAGCCGCTTGCTGCTCGCCACGGAACAACTGTTGTGTGCAAAGCGCACACGGCGCCGCGGCGGCTGCCATCGCTGCTGGGACTTCTGCTCGCTCGGCTACACGTTTGTAGAGAGAACATCGCCCTGCTAATGCACTGCCTTAGCTTGAGGGTTCGCAGAGCGACAGTTCTGCTCTTCCCCCAGCGCCAGCAGAGAGTTTCTTTGCCAGGACCCCCGGCAGAGCCCGGTGAAATGGGCAGTACGGAAGCGCGGCCGAGCCCTGCCGGGCTGCTCGGCACCTCCACGGGGCACCAGCAGCGAGCCAAGGTGCCGGGTGCTTTTCAGGCAGAGCCGGCAGCGCAGAGGGGAAACATCCCTCCCTGCTGCGCGTTTAGCAAGAAGTGGCTCTGCGCAGGGACCTACCTGCTTGCGGCTGCGCGGCCGCTGCCGAGAGCGGCTTCCTTCGCGCAGGCGGCTGCGCTGGGAGTTCTCCTCCGCGGGGACTGAGCAGCCCGCTGCAAAACAGGCTGAGACGAACTCCTCCTGCTCGGACTTCAGTGCACTGGTCACTGACTTGTGCAAGGGGAAATTGTTTTTCCAGTTAAAAATCAAGAGATTTAGACTTTTAACTGGAAAAAAAAGAGAATGTCCTTGTTTTCTCTGGTGCTATTTGTCTCCCCTGCCAAAGCAAATCCATGCATGAATACACATATTGCACCTCCACACAGGTCAGGGACATTTTATCATCATACAGGCACTGATGGGGGGAGACAACCTTGACTGTCCAATCTCAAAATTAAGCCTGTGAAACCCTCCCCACCCAAAGCACTTTTATCTGTTTTACAAATGCTGGGACATGGAGCACTTTTACCTGAGTTATTTCAAGTCACACAGAGATTCAGCAGGGGAAAACAGAATCCACCAGTCCTAATATTTAATCACTTTCTATAACTACTGGGCTTGTGTCCTTATATTAGAATTCACAGTAATTCTCAGCGTGAAGGAGCCACCACTCAACTCTATAGATATGGAAACTGAAAAAGAAGCTGAACTGCAAATACTGAAATGTGGGTATCAACAAATTTCATCTGTATGTCTATATGAAGCCAAATAAGTGATTTGAATTTCTGAGGTGATTCAGTCCAGGTATTCAAGTTTGAAAATGCTGGTTCGGGCAGACAGTTTCCATGTTCACGGTTTTAAATACAGATACAGAGAAACATTTTCTAACCTTCATGGATATGTCCAAAAACATGAAGCCTTGGCTGTATTCGTCTCTGGACTGTGTTCAGCAGCTCAACACATCCTACTCGTTGCATTTTCTTAGGAACCCAGTCTAGAAAACCTTTAGAAAAGAAAGGAAAGCTTTAAAAGAAGTCAGGTTATCTGCAAAACTTTACTGCTGTAGCATTCAGAAACATTTTTGAGGTTTAATGTCTCCCAGCTTTCCATAAGCACTCATGGACGAACTGATGGGAGAGAAAAAAACAGTGTTTTCCTTGGTCAGTAGAAGGAGAAAGAAAGAAAAATATTTGATGAAAGGCTTAAGACTTGATCCAAAAGAAAAGGACTATGATCATTCTTGTCAGCTGTTTTTGTAAGAGAAAAAAAATCACTGCAATTAAAGTATCTTTGCACTGCTGTTGGCAGCACTCAAGGCTACATCCCTCCTTCTTCCTTTAAGAGACTGAAGAGTACGGAGCAGTATGTCCCAAGTGGGTGCCTGAAGGCATCTAAATTGACATTTAGCTCTTCAAATTCTGGATTCTAAAATCTAGAATCCTAGATTCTAGTTCTGAAAATGAAGCATTTTGTCTTTAACGTTTGGATTTGCTGCTGCTAAGAGCCAAACTGTATTGTTATCATGTTGAACCTTAACATGAGTGGAACTTGGGTGAGGAACCCATACGGTGCCCAAGAACAATATCCTCAAGTAATACGGGTATAAGAGCTCCAAGATATGGCAAACCACACTAGCCTAAATGTATGGACTTTAGGTAGCAAAAGTCCTTTTGCAGTAAGCATATTAGTAAGTGCTATAGTGACTTGCATAAGGTTCTTACTAAAAAAAAATACCTCTTTTATGAAGACAAACAAAAATATTCACCAACTTGCTTATACTTCTAAGACCATGACTTAGGAGGGATGCTTCCTGTCAACTAAAGCCTTGTGTTTCCTGCTGCTGCCTTCAGCTAGTTGCACTAGAAGGATGTTGCTGCTTTTTTTTTAACTCTTTCTACGGCTCTGCCATTTTTACCAGACTCAAATCTGTGAACATTTGCGATACCAGAACTAAGTCCGACTTTCGAAAACTGTGTAGGACTGTAGTGTCCTAAGGGACAAAAAAAGAAAATTTTATTAATGGACTTAGACTCCTAATTCATTTGGACACTTTGGAAGATACCAACTTGGCTGCTGAGGAATTTCTGTCCAATTTGTGTTCTCTTCTGTCCAAGAGAAAATACAGCTAAATTCTAGGCAGAGGAGAGCAAAGTTTAAGCCCAGAAACTGATTCTACTTTTGTTCTCCAAAGCAGTTCAAAATTCAGTGTATGAAATACTAGTTTTAACATGTTAAAATGATCCCAGCAACTCTGCCAGAACCCTCTTCCTTCTTTTTTTTTTTTTTCAGAATAAACACATTCTTGCAAACTCCAGGTTTTGCTGTTTCAATGATTTGAAACAGTTAATTGTCAGAACGGCTGCGGTGAACATAAAGGCAAAAGTATTTCCACTTCAAAAACTTTGCAAACAAAAATCCATAAAATTAACTTCTCCATTAAATTAAGCATTATTTATGTTGAACATGTTTTTGTTTACATGCATTATCACCCTTCTGAAGCTTTCCCATATGTTTGCAGCTTATTATACACACCTGACTACACAAACTAAGAATAATTGATTACACCTAGCTAACAATTAGAGTTCATCTTAGGGTTTTTTTAATGTTTGGTTACTTGAAACAGGTTTCTGCAGCTGTCAGGAAAGTACAAATCTTTCTCACAGACAATCAAGCAGACAGCTACAAATGAAGACTTAAGGGTGAGATTAAATTAAAAAAAGAAAAAGTAAAGACAAGTGAACTTTTTGAAGAGAAAGAAAAAAATCTTAAATGTAGATATTTAGAAGTCAAGGACAGGACTTAAAAAGTTATCCTATGCATAAAAGAAAGAAAGAAACAAACAAATGCTGATATTGAAATGAGCATTAACTCAGAGTCATGAGTACTACAGAGTCATGAGTACTACAGTTCATAAGCTATGAAAACATGGCATATCTTCACTAATAAACAGGTTACCAATAAAATGGTCATTAATAGCTCTTTAATATTGGTTTGCTCATCCTGTGGGAACTTCCTGCCCCGATTTCATCCCAAAGCACTACTCTAAAACAGAAAAAAAAAAAAAAAAGGAAACAGTTGTGGATCAGATTTTTGTTATGCACCTAAGTGACGTAGAAACACCAATTTTCTTAACTCTTAATGGTGCTTCTGCTTCTAAATCATGCAGGCAATTTAGCATCTATCTAATAACATAGTATTAATTGGGTTAAGAGGATTTGTTCTCTTTTGAAGTGAGGGGATGAGAAAAAAAGACCAGAAAAACAGATGATGGAGAGAATCTAGGCAGCCACGCTGGAGAAGAAGAGGGCTGATGATTGTTTTTTATGATCGTTAAGAACAGCTCCAGCGATGCTGTCCAAGATCAGAACAGCAGTAATAAGCTCTCTGGTTAAAATAATTGGCAGGGAGGGTCAAGGCAGCTCCCATCTCCCCAACCGTCTGAGGACGGCGCGGCACAATAAGGAGGTCCTGTTAGTAGGCAAGAGGGCTAATTTCTTTTGAAGCATCGTATATGTTCCTCCGGGTGCCAGGGATACCACCAGCTGATGCCCCCGGGCAGAGTGCTCTGTGCCTCTGCCATCTATTAAAACATCAATAGGAAGAAGACAAAGAAACAGGAACTTTTTAAAAAGAAAATCCTTGGAGGATGGTTCAAGCTTAAGGGAAAAAACAAGAACAAATACTGAGGAAGGGAGAGGGATGGGGGGATTAATGTTATCCAGTTACAGTTAGTGCAGATAAGAGGCTCCTCCTCAGAGTTATTGCAATTATTAAATTACTCCTTTATTATTGAATTTACTGTTAAGTTTATTATTGCAGCATGCGCTCTGCTCCGCTCTTCGGAGACTCTCCTTCCCCCTGGATCCAATGCTTGGTTAGCAAGGTGCCCGACGCCGGCTGCAGTCAGCCCCACTCCCACCTCACAAACTCTGGATGCAGGGCTCTTCTTTGAATGAGCTGAAGTTGGGACTTCTCTAATCAGCTGAAGCAGCTGCTTTTAAAAATGGGTTTAAAAGTATTGATATTTTTTCTGCCAATGGCTTAAAAACATACAACATAAACAAAACGATATCAAAGATCCAGAGTTACCACTCACGTCTTGTATCCTCTAGGGATTAACTCCGGTACTAATTATTCAGAGCTGACATCTGGGGGGCTAAACAATCCATTCCATGGAAAAGCCATCCGCTTTTATGATACAGGTCCCATATTAAAACCAGTCTATGGTGTGGAAATAGGTTAGGAGGAGCATCAAAACATTCACCCTCATTGTGCGAAGCCGCGATCACAAAGAGGCCCTTTCCCCCGGGATTAGTGAGCACTGGAATGCACTGCCGTCTTTCCAAAGGAGAAAAAAAAACCCACAAACACTTATATACTTTCTCCTCTAAATTTTAAAAGAGAAGAAAGGGTAGAAGACAAGAGGCTTTTAGCTTCAGGAAATTGGGAGCTGAGGGGAATCTAAAGGTTTAAAGCAAGTAACGAGCCTGCATCTTACACAAAGCACTCCTGCACCGTTAAGTACACACTTAACATCCCTGTCCAGTTACTAAACCACAGAGAGTTAAGTGTATTTACATTAAATTTAACAGGCTATATGTTAAATATGTTGAAAAATACATTAAAAGCCTGGCATGGAAAACACTTCTCTGATTATCTTATTTCCATAACCTAGGCCAAATGACTATTATCTCGGAATATGAGAGAGCTCTGCTGGCATGCTTTTATAGCCTGTACTAGTATTTGTAAGACACAAATGCAAGACCGCTGCTTGTTGATCTGTTAGTGCTGCCAGACTCCACTAAAGTACACCCCTGACATTCAAAGAACAGGCAAAAAATGGCAGTGCTTGTGAGGTGGAAGATGATACTTAAACTCAGCATGAGGAGCAAACAAACAAACTCTGATACTTGCTGGCAAGGGAAAACTGCTGCAAGTAGGAGAGAAAGCCGGTGGTAAGGTAGAAACCTTGGGCCTGATCCTGCATTTCTCTCTACACTGTCTTTGTTGATTTCATCAGTGGCAGAGGTACGGATAAATTACACCTTGCTTATATAAAAAGCTAATCAAGNAGAGAAAGCTGGTGGTAAGGTAGAAACCTTGGGTCTGATCCTGCATTTCTCTCTACACTGGCTTTAGGTCTGTTGATTTCATCAGTGGCAGAGGTACGGATAAATTACACCTTGCTTATATAAAAAGCTAATCAAGGCTTAATTTATTAAGGTTTTACTTCTAAAGAGCTGGTTTAATTCGCTACCGTTGCGCCTAGGTAACGATGAAGCACAAAGCTGAGCTGCGGTGCACGGCTCGGTAGAGATGCTGCCCGTGCCTCGGGCAGAGCCAGGGTTCCCCGGTCATCAGTGACTGCACAACCACTGGACATACACAGCTAACAGCACCAATATTTTCTTACCGAGAGGTGGTCCATGTGTAATAAGAATATCTATTCCATCTGGAATAAGGTTCCATTTCTCTAATAGTGCTTGGCCTCGTGGAAGATTAAAGCCCCAGCCATAAAACCAAGGTTGCCTGCCAAGAGAGGAGGAGAATGACTTCAGTGCTACACCCATGCATCGGTAACCTAATTAAAACACAGAGATTGACTCTTTGCTAGCATGGAATTTGGAGACACAAATGGCATTCATTTTCTTATTTCTATGCACAATAAAATTCTCTTTCCATACGGGCTGCATTATTTAACATGTGTGGAAAATCAGTGTTGTTCTTACCAGTTTAAGCAGGCAACATACAGGAAAATATTCATGGTATTCCTCCAGCTAGATGAGAAGCAACTACTAAAAGGCCTGGACAGCAAGATGGCCAAGCACGGATCAGCGTGCTGGACTCCCAGGGTATCTGGAATACCCATCTCAGAGAGCTAATGTGTGGATACAGGTTTCACATTAACTCATTTCATATCCCTGAGCCCATGACCCACTGGGCAAGGATAGACCCTGGCACGGCAAATCCTGTTACAAATTTGGAGACATCATCTGTGCTGTTTTGTTTTCCAAATTGGAAGCGTCACATTAGAACAAGAATACCACTTCTTTTCTTAAATATAGCTTTCCTGTGTCCTCTAGTGTGTTGACTTGCTCATAAATAAGACTTTACATATGCAAAATTACTTATCAGACAGGCATTTACATTTTTAAAAACATATTTATGGAGCAGCTCATCATGGAGCAGTGGGACTGTAACAATGCCAGTCAGAATATAATTTATCTGCATGCTGCCATCCCATTGATTAAAAAACTGTATTTCACAGCAATTATATCACAGTGGTAAATTATGTCTTGCTGACTATGCTCTAATTCTAGGTCATAAAATTGAGGGGTTAGTTTTAGGTTGGATTTTTTTTGTTTTAACTTTTTTGACTGACGCGTTCCAGCCACATCCGTATTTGGAGAGCAACAAATAGGCTGCTGTGATTTAATAAGGCTTATGATAATTGCAGCCTGAGCATTTATAAATACATACACATCAACCAAAGTTCCCTTTGAGACATTACTTTGTTGAAGAAAGCTTTACACTCCCTCTCTGCATCAAAAGACAGGAAGAAAGATCCCTTCTAAAGAAATCCTCTGAACTCCTCTTTACATCATGTATGGCAAAGACAAAAGAAAATGCCCATAAAGCTATTATTCATCCTCTTCCATTACTGATGCTTGACTAACATTGCAAAAATTAGCATGTCTGCAGTCTCTGTGATGATATATTTCCCACTTCTTCTTTCGGGATGCTGCAAAGCACATGTCGATTGAAAACAGCTTAAAAATACCCAGTTTGCTAAAATAGAAAGGGATGTGGCTTACCCGAGGGAAGAGAAGAAAATGCTGGTAAAAGAAAAGACAAAAGGAGGGTTCACAGACAGGCAGCAAGAGACTTAGCTTTCCTCATTCGTGATGCTGCCCTCGTCGCTCTTGATCCCACTTTTGGTGCCCTGCGCAAGCAGGTGTCCCAGCAAACCAATGTGGCACTTCACCCACCTGCCTCCAGGACCGGGAATGTATCCCTGGCTCCAGAGGCTGGGAACGGCGAGGTGAGAAGAGCCGCCAAAAGCAGCAGCACCAGAGCAGAAACTTTGTTGAGGGTCAGGCAGCTCAGAGCAGGGGAGCTTGAGCGGAGCGGCGTTAGCGCAGCTCACCAGAGCGGCAGGAATTTTACCTCACAGGGATGCTGTGAAAAACAAACAAACTGAAGCCTGCAAGGCGCTCGGATCCCGCAGAAGTGGGAAGCTTTATAAAAATACGCGGCGAGATTCAGGCTTACATTGCAGAGCTTAAATGCTAAGTAGTTTCCTGCACCAAGATGAAAATTTTAAGCAGTTATGAGGAAGGAGGCACACAAAGTGTCGGCAGGGTAAATACCGCGCTAGAGAGGCCAGTGCCTCCTCAGAAGAAGCCCGTGTTTCCCCAGTGAACAGGCACGATCTGCGCATGGGGGTGAGAGGCGCCGTCCCTCCCTGCGCCCAAGCTCGGGGTTGCCCCGCTGCGCGGGTGGGAGCCGCTCGCGCGCGGCGGGGGCTGCAGCGCGGGCCACTTGCCGTCACGCGGCCTCTTGTGAAACCTCGTGCTCGGAAGGAGCCTCTGGAGCATCCCTGGTAGGAACACGAATGGCAAGGAAGGCTGCAGCAGCAGATGCTGCATCCGTCGCAGGCGAGGGAAGAAAGGGGAAGCACACGCTTCGGCGACACCCCCAAAGGTAAAGCCATCTCTGGGAGCCCATGGGCATTTTGCAACTCCCAAGTCTCTACTTCTGCAATGCTACTGCAAAATAGTGCTCAAAGTTTCTGAACAGGGAAAAAAAAATCTTCTTTAATATCCACGAACAAGTCTGTGCCCTGGACACCATGCAAAGGCAACTTTGCCTAAAATTTCCATTTATTATGGAATTGGAAAAGAAAGTCTTAATTCAAGAACAGGGTTTTCGGATTGCTTTTTCAGTGCTTGCTTGGGAAAAAGTAATTTTAAAAATACATTCTCAAGAATATGTCACGATTCACAAAGAAAATACTTCAGTATATGTCTCATAAGAGAAAAACCTGATCTTCTCAAAGAAAAAAAGATGCAAGAAAATGTATTTGGTGATTAGGGACACACATCGTGAACGTATTTTACCTCTGAAGTGAAGCGCTCATGTGCAGAAATGTATGTTGATTTAGGTTTTATCTGCTTAAAGTGAGCAGTGTGAGTCTCTCGATATACCATTGAAATTCAACATATTAGTATTATGATAAGAATAATCACTGTCTACATATCAGGCTCTAGGGGAGAGATCTATTGGAAGCAATTTTGTTTACAGCACAATTAACCTTATGTTAAAAACATATGAGCAAGTTTTGCAGGTCAAATAAGCTACCATTCAAAAAGGGCTGAATTATCAGAATTTGTGCTGGCAATCGGATGTTGCTTTATGTTCTGAATTTCTATCTTTCTGTTCTAAAGTAACCATTGGAATAATTTTCTTACAGAATGATAGTTGCTATGACAACCATAGCAAATTTTCCTTTTCTGAAACAGATGTCTCATTTAGTTGAAAATTAGAATGTGAAAAACCCATGGGAAAAATTAATTCAAACTTTAACAGAACACTGACTACAATGTAATCTCTTATAGGTTAACCCCTTAACATCTTTCTGCACTCTTACAGTAACCTGCTCATAAATTCTAATTAAACCAGTTTAACCTCTTATAACTGACCTTCTTAGCTATCATTAGCTCTTTAGCTATCATTACTTGTCTTTGAAAGGAGCATTTCTGCTACAATAATAGCAGAAAAAGTCATACAAAAAAAAAGTGGCCAAACATATTATTGCCTTAATTATTTATCCGTATTTCTTCTTTCATTCGGACAGCACTGGACAGAGCTACCATGTAGTCTAAGTAAGTGCTCTTTTGTCATTTAAATAAGGCACAACTTAGTTTTGCATGTGATTTACTGTAAAGGGCTGTGCTGCACTACACAGTTTTGACCTGTAATTTAAGTGAAAATCGAAGGTTTTCCATTTTCAGCCCCCTGGTATACATCTCAATTTGCGCAGCAGGTGTACTGAAGAGAAGACAAAGACACTTGGCTAGGGGAAGACTAACCATGTGCACAGACTTTTCTGTAAGGAGCGATAAGAGAGTGAAATCTGATTCTTGGTTGCTTTGATTCAACTGTTTTAACCTGAAGAACAGATTCCCTCCTCTCTGTGCACTTAGGAGCTCGATGGAAATCTCCTCGCCTCATGTTGGGCAGCTACAAATGAGCAGCGTGGGCAGCCGTGGGGCCGCTGAGACGCGCTCCCACCATGGCGTTGCTGGCTGCAAGGCACCACGAGACCTTCGGGGCTGCAGAATTTCCTGCAGCAGCTTTATCTGGGCTGTCTGGGTGCGTTAGCCAAAGCAGGCACAAAATTAACCTTGGTGACTTGGAGGGACAACTCCAGTGCGCAGCCCCATCGCGGCAGTGCTGCAGGTGGGAGATGACTGTGGCGCAGCCAGCAGCATAGCAATGGGATTGGTAGGTAGCATCTGCCAAACATCTTAAAAGCAAGAAATATATAACTAAAACACCACAGGCAGATCATTGCATCTCCTCATTTCTGCAAAGTTTCTTACAGAAATCTTTTTTACCGTTGAAAGGCTCTCACTACAATTTCTTTACCTAAAAAATAAATGCTAAAGGCTCACAAGGACATGTATCTCGTTCCAGTCTTTTCTCCACAACACTTGTGGCCAGTGATTTTGCAGAAGCTCACAAGGAAAGGAACAGACCAAAACAAATGCTCTGCTGCATTATAATACAGCTGCACTTACTCCACATAAGAGTAAGACTGGACTTTGGGTGCTGAAAACCATATTGCCCAAGGTTAACCCGTGGTGAGATACGGGAATAGAAAAGCAGTCAGAACCAGCCAAGGCAAACACAGGTAAAGATGAATTCATACTCAGAGATAGAGAAGGTGAATTCCAACACATCCTAATTCCCAGCCCAAGAAATCTCCCTGTTGGATATCTCAGTCTAATTTTCCTTTTCTTGATTTTACCTTATTTCTCCCAGTTACACCTCTATGAGCCACACTGACTACCTGCCTTGCTTGCTTGGTGTTCACATCCTTCAGGTGTTCAGGTTTTTATACTCCCTGACACTGCATTAGTTCTATTTTGACCTTTCTCTATAATTAGGGTTTTTTTTCAAGTTCATTGAGTATTTCTACTGCTCTGCTGCTCTTTGCTAATGCCAGCCACAGTCTTCTCTCCAAGTAAGGATTCAAAAAAGTGCATATTCTTTTTCTGTCATTGGTGGTTTCCACATCTACAGTAGCCATGAAATGACACTATTCTGTCTTCTCACATTCAGGAGGATTGTCCTAAACAGGCAAAAAGACCATTTGTGAAAGGAGGTGATCACAGGACACTATTTATACACTTTGAATTGGCCTTCATCTTCTTGACTTCTGTGCATTTCACCAGCACAACTGAGATTTAAAGGAGTCCAGAAGTTGGGAGGAGTATGAAAACTTCCACACGAGAGAAATGGCAAGACACAACCAGTGTATTTTTCAGAGTAGATGTATGAAAGGCATGTACAGAAGAATTAAGCTACACAAAAAGATCCTTGCACTCATTCATAATATTGGAACACAGGGATTTTAATGAAAGCACAGGCCTCACGCTTAAAGCTAATAAATGTAAATGATAGTTAATCTCATACTCGATTATCCGCTGGAACTCGTGGCACAAAGTGCAGCTCAGGTGGGGAGGCGAAGGCAGGAGGGGAAGGTGGGTGCCAAGGCATGAAACGCCTTGTGCAGCCCTACCCAGGGCATCTGGAGCAAACACAAAATTGAATTTGGATGAATTTGGATCCTCAGCAATATTCCTGTGCCACGTGACTTTGCTACTTTGCTCTGTTCTTTTTTTTCTGCCTTGCTCACTCTGATCTGAGGTTGTCATTCTCGAAACTTTGAATCAAATTAAATTACTGTTTTCACAGAAGGAAAGGAGTGTTAAAACCAGAATATGGCCCTTTGTCGGTAATTATTTCCTTTGCAATTCTAGTTACACATGAAATCATTCATCTTTTGTTTAGTAAAGGATTTCATACATCTCTGACTGGAAAGAAGAAAGTGAGCTGTGACTAATAGGAACTGATCATTTCTAAACATTAATCTGTTATAAAACAATGAAAAGTAAAATGAAATCTACTTTATCTTCATAACAAAAGAAAGGAAGATAACAGGTAACAAGAAGAATTAATGAAAGACTGAATTTAAAGCACGCCAACATCAAATGCAAATAGTTTATTTCATTCTGCTGGGAGCAAATGATAATATCCCATCTGATATGTATTTTTTAAATAATAAAATAAAAATGCAAACAAACTTAAAAGGTGACTTGGAGTAACTAGCCAGGGGATTCAGTGTTCAGGGTATGTACGTACGGCTGGGCAGCCTTTCTGCATGCTCTTTCTGATTTAGTGCAGGGGCTACGGTCGTTACCTCCTCATGTCGCCCGGCTTGTTCCCTCAATCTCTCTGACCACTATTATCAAAATCACTGTCCAGTTACCAGGACTTTACTGACAGGCCCAGGCCTGCCAGGGGCCTGTCAAGGGTTGGGAAGGAGGAGTGGAACAGCACCGTGGCCCGCGGTACCGTCACCGCTTCATTTTAAAATTTTAAAATTCACATGCATGGGCCAATCAGTGACGAAAAGCAACTCAAGGCTCATCTCTGCATGGCATCTACATTTTTTCACCATCAAATGGTGAATTTACCAGAAAGATAAAGAAACATGTCCTTCTTCCACACTGGTACAGCTGGCTAGTTAGAGTTTCTTGTAATCCCCTAGGACTTTGTAGAAGCCTGGTTGAGTGAGGAGATGGAATTGGCTTTCAAATGGAGAGGCTACTTGGATTGGGCCACTTGTGATTTTTCTTTTTTTTTTATGATTCAGCACCTGGAAGGACTCTCCTAGACCTCTCCTAGAAACATAACTAAAACATGTAGGATGTGCAATAGGTGCACTGAGAATCAATAAAAAAGGCTCTCACAGTAGCCATTTCTCAGTTTAGTAACACACCAGGTTTACATTCTTTTCTCAAAATACCAAGAGTAATTAGGCCATATGGACTAACTGTCTGCCAAGTTCTACTTTTTTTCCTTTCTTTTTTTCCCTTTTTTTTTTTCAGAAAAGTAAAAACCATTTTGAGTTAGACAGGCATGAAAATGCTTCCAAAAGAAATAATACAGCACATGTATGAATGCATAAAGCATATTATTTTTATCATTTATAATTTAGCAACAGATTAACGTATTTCTTGTTAAAAACGCACATACTGACACCTCATATGTCATGTTTCTACCTGAACTGAGCAACATTCACGCAATCCTAAATTCCCAAGTAATATTTTGATGCAGTCCTAAATTCAGCCTGCAATACAGTGGTAGAAACCAAATATAACTTCCTATCCCAAAATATACAGCTTGAACACCTTGATGTTCATTCAGCTTGCTAGGACTTCTGAAATATCTATTAAAAAATAAAAACATATTTAGATGTTGTAAATTACCTAATTTTGTGAGCTTCGTTAGAAATTCTGTGACATTCACAGGGCTAGCTCTTTCTTTCACTATTGGTTCCCATTTATTCTACTGTCATACTGGGAAAGAAAATCCTCACATTAATTCACATTAAACTACATTAATTTATTAAAAAATATTAATTTTATTTTACAGCAACAAAACAAAAGATTGAAAAGATTCTTATCTTAACCATCACTAAACAAGGTTAGCATACTGTCTCTTCTCCCTAAAATCCAGTCAGGGAAAAAAGCTGAGATGCAGTGTGAGGCACTTAGTTCCTGTGACAGTGTCTCCTTGTACAGTTCTCAGAGCATTATGTGAAGCTGACATCTACTCCTCAATGCTGTAGTGCAAGAAAACCCCACAAAACACTATGGAAAATGTATATATACATATATACAAGCCAGTGTGACGCAGGGAGGCTGATCCTCCCCAGGTGTAAAGGGTTCAAAAGCTGGTGGAGAGCTGCCAATTTACTCCAGCTGAGAATGGGCTCCATGCAGATCTGCTCCAAACCAGTGAGCTATTTGTGCTCCTCTTGGAATAGCGCCAAAGGGCTCATGGCAGTTCCCAACTGTGTTTACATCTTTGAAACATCCTGCAATTGCTGCTGTCTGAGACTACAGCCCAGACTACAGATAGAGCTGGAAATCCTTTTGTTCATGAAAAAAAAAAAAGAAACAAAAAGAAAAGAAAAGAAAAAAGCCTCCAAACAACACAAAAAGCACTTTAAACTTTAATATCAGCTCTCTCTCATAAAATTAAACTTTTAAGCGAATGTGAAAAATAAAGAGAAAACTGCTGTGGGGGATTGCTATTTCACTCGTGTGGTTTATGAACTGCAGGAAAGTGAAGCCAATTCCCTGTGGTGAGATTACAGGTCTCTTCTTCTATAGGTCTTAAATTAAAATCCAGCTGAAGCCAAAGTGAGCTAGTTTACTGGATCAGAAGATTCAATTATTTCTTCTAAGTAACTGAATCTGAACTACTTCATTCTAATAATATACTACTAATAATTACTGCCCAAGAAAGGACTTTTCCCCCCAAGCTAATTAAACTAAAGTAATATATTTTTCTACTACTCTCTTAGATTTAACTAAAGCTAGAAACATTTGCAACAAAACAAGCGAATGCAAATCCCCACTCATGTGCAGAAATAAAAAGCCACACGTTATGTTTAGTCACCACAAGGAACAGCATTTATCCAAAAAGATTATGTGAAATATTCCTAGCTCCTGATCTATATTATGTATGCATGCCAACATGTATACGTGGATACACAGACAGTGGAAAAAGGCCTGCCCTCTTGCACAGCCACCGTGGAGGATCACGACTGTAAAACAGATGCAAAACACCTTTGCTTGGCTTCTGTAGGTGCCTAAACTCACTCGGCAAGAGATCACCATTAAATGTGCCACAGAATTGATCCATATCCATCATACACTGAGCTGTGTGAGCACGCAGTATACAAAGGTATTTACTGCTTTTTTTTCTAAGGTAACTGTCCTAGGATTGAATTGTGCTCCCCAGCCTGGAGAAACGCTAGGAGAAACCTTTACAAGAGAAAAAAATATTTTCTGGAAAATTCACTCACAAGGGAAGAAAAAAAGGGGTATTTTAAACTGCTGTGAATGAAAAAAAAATTAAAAAATCCTGGGGAATATGGAAGAATAAAATTCTTAGGAGCACATAATACCTGAAATTTATCTTGTTGGCCTGACTATGATGACATATTCGGGCCATGACAGGTGTATTTTGGTCTACATTTTCATTCACTCAAATATCTATTGCAGTTTAATTAGTTAATAGCAACTCTGTTCCTTTAATGTGACATAGAAAATTCACTTGCCGTCTGAGAAATTTCGATTTTATTTCATAAACACTTTCTTCCTCAGCTCTGTTAATGATTCTTGCTAATGCATTTCAGTCACTTAATTTGCCCTGCAGTGTTCATTAAAGAGACCTTCCCAGAATGCAGTCAGGCTGCTCACATTAGCGCTGACACCTGCATACCTGGTGTCTACTGAGTGAGACTCACATCTCCAGTGTTTCCAGATCATGCTATGGAAATACTTTCCAGGAAGGGCTGATCACATGAAATAAACACACCCTTTTAAGCAGTGTGCCTATAAAAATAAATAAATAAATAAATAAGAGGAAATCTGGCCAGTAACCCTTTTTTCTGCCTTTAAAATAGCTACAATGCACCACAAGTCTCCCTTTCTCCTATTGGGAAGTCTTTTACACTTGTATATCTGATACAATCCTCCCTGCTCTTCCACCCCCCTAAGCTGGAACATCTGACTTTAATAGATCAAAATCATTTTGCACGAAAAAAAAATCCTTACGATCTTCCATATGCTGCAAACCAAACTACAGTGCATTGTGGGTTTAAGTGTTTTTAGAGGCAGCACTTTCCAAAATGGAAAACAGTTTCTGATAAGTACAGAAGAGGAAATAAAAATATCACTGCAGCATTCCATTAAAATATAATTAAAACTGCATGTACGTGCTTCAGAGTGTAATTAATATATTTTAACAGGATGATCAGTTTTGTTTTCTCTCTTCTAAACATGTTGCTGTTTCTTACACATCTGTCACATCTCACCTAGCTTTTACTGAATGCCTGAAATAACAACTTTAGCATTCTAACCGTAATACAGCGGTAGCAGGTTTGGATGTCAAGTTTTTTCCCAAAATTTCTGAAACATGAGATGTCTCAGTTCTAAGTAACTATGGAGTCTATTATTCCTACTCATCATTTTCATTTTTCTCAAGAACCATGTCAGTCTATATCTAAATTACTCATTTATATTACCAACCTCAAAGGCACTTATTGAGAAAGAGCTCCAAACAGCTTCTGACTTTGACAAACCAGGGAACATTCACTGCTCTAAAAACATATTTCTAAGCAACCAAAGCGCACCGTGCTATAATATTTCCAGGTCCAGCATTCTGTAAAGTCTTGCACTCACAGAACTAGACACACACACATAAAAAAACTACCTATTCAAAAATCTTTTTAATCTAAGGCTACATGAATTTTAAGGCAAGTGGTGCTTTTCTTTTTGTTTTAAAAAATAGTGCAGAAATAAATGTGATCTATTTATTTGTATTTTTATCTCTTGATTAAGTGAGAGTACAGAAAAGAGAGAACACAAGAGTTTCATTAATTTTACTTAGAAATATTTCTAGTATGGTTTTGATCAAAAACAACTTTTTGAGCCTCATGTGCAAGACAGTGAATAAAAGGGAACACATTTGAAAGGGAGCATAAAGAACTAAGAATCAGAGCAGTCAGTTTGAGGGAGAAGAGCAGTAATTATTTTCCATCAATTTTACAAGAGATGAAAGTTGCAGTGTAACATCTTGCAGTGCTCCTGCTCTCTAGATTAGCTGTGCTCCCCACTTGGGGGGTACAATTTGTTAAATGAAGACAATCTTTTATTTTAATATAGCTTCATTTTAATTGATGCTCACCCCAGTGACTATAAAGATTTGTATAAGGTCTGGGAAAGTAAACATTAGATGATTCATCACTTGCAAAATGAAAGCCTGTCCCTCTCATGAAATGAACCTATAAATCTTTGTAACGCTATTTTACTGATGGAGACTGAGTTCAGTGAGCAATGAAAGAGACTATTATAGCTGTTCTTGGAAAGATGGAGGAGGAAAGCACTGAAACAGAGACTTAGGTTATGGGTGGGCTAGAGTGGGTGTGAAATGAAAGCAAGTCTGCCTCATTTTTTCCTTTTGTGTGCTCTTTGAAACTCCTAAAGTTACACATGGAAGTTACCTTTCTTTCTATACAAAGTGCACGTGTGTGCATGAATATGCAACCACACACACAAAGAAAGAAATTTTGAGAATGACTATGACAAAGTCACCTACTGGAAAAAAAAAAAAAGCAGCTCACACTGGACCACGTAGCCTGAGTAAAGACACATGGCTGATTGCTGCAACTGCACAGATAGACTCGATGCATCAACAGTAAGGCTGACAGGCTGGAACAGAATTGCAGATCTAACCCCAAAATGGGAGGAAGATTTGGAGAAAAAGCTCCCTACCAAGGTTGCTTTGAGCTGAACTGGAGGCAGGCGCACATTACTGCAGCCTACAGGTTGATCTACTCTTCACTGAGCTGAACTCAGACGTCTTCTCTGACGTAGCCAAAATGCAGCCAAGGCCTGGATCTGTATGTGATAAGCTCATACCAAAAAAAATTCAAGTGGAAAGACCATATATAACAGTACACTTATATTGATAGGAAAAAAAGAAAATGCTGTTTAGAAAACAGGACTTGCTGCACAGTTTATCTACTCTTCTGGCACATGGCCTCATCAGTCCATGAAACTACAAAAGAAGATCTGGCCCACTGAATGTCCCTGACCTAGCATGCTAAGCTCAATAAAAACAGTATCTGAGCAGGAAAAATACTCTCCTCCTTCTTCACTAGCTTTCCATTATCTGACAAAAAAATGCTCTATCATCAGAGCTGTTGGCCCTCTTGAAAACATTTGAGGGTCATATCTTATCAATATTCCACTGGAGAGATGCAACAAAAAACCTGCAATCCAGCCTGGGTATCTGTCATTTCAGGACAAATGGTCACAAATGTATTTCTAGACTGGAATTATCTTTTGCCTTTACATTCTCCCTGGGAAATTGAGATTTCTAAAGTTCCAGGTGGCCTGTGACAAAAGGATGAAGGAGGAAATGTGAACAATGCAGAGACACTAGAAAACATGTAATGCTGCAGGAATTAAAATGAGGTTCTATTTCACAGGAATAGATCCCTCTGAATAATCAAGACCAAGAAAAAAATCTGCTTTCTAGATAATGAGGCTGCAGACAATCTCACCCTAAGGGGCTTCTTTAAGCTATCAAGGCCAATATGCCATACAGAATAATGAAACTGTCACATGTTTGGCAAGAGGGGCTTGATTGTCCCTTCCTCTTCCATGGTGTGGAAAAGGGAAAAAAGTTGCTAAAAGAGATAAAACTCTCTCCTGCCACCTTGTATGCCTGTGTGAGGAAAGAGGTTTCTTCTACAGCCCTGTACAGCTGCTCAGAAGAAATACTAGGAAGATGATGCCTTCCTCCTGCCCTTATTTTTTCTTTTGCCTTGTCAAGCAAAAAGCGTATTCTTACCCTGCCTTTATCACACAATAGTCCACCTTTGCACGCAGTAGCAAAACACTTTTAGAATTCATGTAGCTTTCCGACAAGATGAGAGACAAGTCACAGAATATCTGTGCACGGATGTTCTTCTGATGCACGTTAGCTGTAGATTTGAGGTGGCAGTACACACTGAGGAAGTAGCAGAACTTTTGCATTGTACACACTACTTCTGATTAATGATCAGTCAATATTCATCATGGGCCTTCTCATTAGTTATTTCATGCAAGAAATGTTACCTACTCACTGAGTTGTGTTAACCTGGAGAGAAACCCATAGTAGGAAAGCGCCTATTTAGTTCCAACCATACTGGAACCCTGTGCAATGGAGAAACAGATGTAGCAAAGCTTGGAGAGCACACAAGGATGAACCTTAGCAAGGAGAGCTCATAGTGATACAAAAACATATGTGCCTTAGAGCTATTTATTTTCACACAGTGATCCTGAATAATCAGCATAAAAGGCATAATATATAGTTATCTCATTCACCAGGCACAACAGATCTTGGACACTGAAAGTGTCAGTGTTTTTTGTGCAAGTACAGTGTGTGATGGTGCAATTAAAACCTCTAGCAGCACAGAGCACAATATAGGTTCATATAGGCTATCTTAATTTAGCTGTACACAACACTAAAACTCTTACCTGCATAAAAATAATGTGCCACATTATTTGAGTGCCACATTGCTGGGGTAATGAACTGTAGTTGAAGATTGAAGATCTGTAACTGAATTGCTCACTTTTTGGCTTTCTTTCCCCCTTTTTTTCCCCCAAAATGGTTCATTAAGATATTACTTCAATGACATGCTACTAGAGATGATACCCAGAGTGATGGCACAGGAAAGACCTCTTTTTAACTTAAAATTTCTACTACTATCTCATCTTCTCAACCTTCCAAACCACCCAGCTGGACCATCCATTGCTTGTAGGCAGTTTGATATGATCTATAGAGCTCCCTGTCCTAAGGATTTTGTTGTTGATACTTGTTCATTTCAGATATCAAGACAAAGGCTCTAGCTCCACAGCACGACTAATAAAGGCACATTGCTAAAACGGGAGTTCTAGAGATCTCACAGTCCAAGAAAGACTATCAGTAACACTAGATCAAGTCATCTTGACTTTATTGAGTCTTGAAAACACGTATGGTGGACTGTCCACCACCACTCTGGCATTTGATTCCTACTCACTATACTTCTAGTCATGTCATGATTTCCATATGCTACCAGAACACACATTAATTCCTCCTCCTCCCCTCACCCCTCCCAAAAAAAGGTTTAATTTTGGGGAAGACTTAGTTGTCAAATCTAACAGTAAACAGTATTTTCATGAAAAAAAATATTTGTGCTATTCCATCAGCTAGTTTAACTTTTCTCAGAGTAGTCTAGGACTAATAATGGTATTTAAAAAGTATCTTCCAACCAGAATCTAATTTACAATAAATTTTACTGGGAAAGTAAAGTCTTTGTTTTACACTCATAGCAACTATGTCTATACTGGGGAACACATGAGTGCTTCCAGGTCTGTGAAAATGTTCTGACCATGACCTAGCTTTTGCTGGGATGAAATCAGAGTGCATCTTTCTGTGACTAGCTTCATATGGAAAAATAATCCTACAGTGGCCAATGTCTAGGCTAGGTTTGAAGTCAGTTTCACTGCATTCCTACTGATCCCCTATTCATCCAGATCTGGCAACCTATCCTGCAAAGTGCACTGTAAAGAGCACCAGGACCCTAGGCCAAATACAGCCACAGAAAGCTCCTAAAACTCCAAATTATTCTGAAAGCAGCTACCGTCTTGGTACTCCCAAGCCTCTCAAGAAGCATCTAATATCCTCATACTCTTATCCCTAACCATCTATTCTGATAATTCCTGTATCAAGACACCAGTGTGTTGCAACTACTGATGTCTAAATAGCAGCTTTTTGTGCTTTGCAGCTTGCATTTCAAAATGGCTGTTCCTTTCTGAATATAATCTGAGTGTAACTAATGTTTCAGGCATTTAACTTCTGGTTAGCAAGTACAGTCTCCAGCTGGTTTTTGAAATCTTACCCTTAAAACCCTGGAGAGTTGAGTACTGGTTTCTGAGACACGACAGCGTCCCATTTAGTTCTGTGCAATTAACAATAACCAGTGAGTCTTACATAGCAATGGAGGTCAAAATACCTAAGTGCTATTGAAAATGTTTAACCACAAACTAATGGTATATATTTAAAAGGCCATCGAGACTGGGAAGTTAGGCAAACCAACTAAGCTTTCAAAGTTTACTTTGCAACTAAATCATCTTAAGCAGAAATACAATCTAATTTTGCATAGGTCATACAGAAAAAATAATCACAGTAGTTACTGTGGCTGGCTGCTTGGACCTTACTTGGAGGTTCTCAAAGTACTTGGCAAACATTAATGAGCCCTTTTTATAAAGGGATTAAGGAATTTCTGTAGTTCACACGTATTTTTACAAAATGTAAAGTAAGACAGAGTGTCAGTACTGTAACCAGAAAGAAAAAAGCAAGATCTGGGACCCCAGTCCTTAAACTAATTTCTGGATAGCTCACCTTTTAATTAGATAGAGTCATGTATGTACAGCAATCAGAAACTATAATTTGGAGTACTCCAATTAAACAAACCCATTACAAAATAAAAGTATTCTAGTATGCATAATTTCAAAGCTGGAAAAGAAAACACTTGGGGATTCTGAAGAAGCAATTGCATGAAACTTAGGTTTCTTTTTGCAGTATTTAAAGTTTTAACTAGTTTTACAAGCATTTTCTATAGGAACGGTTTCATGATGCAAAGCTAAAAAAAAGTCCCCTTTTTTACACGTCATCATGATTTTGAGTATAAAGAAACTGAGATCAATTTCCTAGGAAAGCTATGGCACACCTTGCTTCTCATGGTGAATGAAGTATAGAAACAAAAGTAAATGCTAAAAGCAGCAGTGAGCAGTGGCCACAGAGCTGCACTGCAGCCTTCATGCTGTCAAGTAGCTAGTTTAACCCCCACAAAATAACTGTTGCTCTTGCTAAGCTTTTCTGAGTGGTTGGTTGGTGTGACTTGTTACTGCCACATGTGCCGCTCTGATAGACTAATAAAAGAGTGACTTATTATTGCTCTCATTGTTGTTGTTGCTGTTTTCACTGGACATGACATCAATTAGCACAGAAACTGCATTCAACCTTGCATAATACCAAACAAAAAACCACTGCTTGGCTGGAACAGCACGCTCATGATGCCAGGCACAATTCATGAGAGCTCGGTGCAGGAAGGCTTAGAACTGCAAAAAGAGAAAATATCTTGCCAGACAAGGAGGAGGGAGAAGAGGGATGGTCAATCCTATGGAAATCAGGCAGAGTGGGATATATTTTTCACAGAAATTTCACAGTCCATTTTTCACAGAAGTTTCACAGACTTTCTCCATGTGCTCTCTACCACTAGTAGAAATCGCAGAGAGGAAGTTAATCAGTGGATTTCCACTATGCCTCCCTTTCTCCATTTTTGGGAAGCATCACCAATATACTGTGTAATGCTTCTTTGTAACATAGCCATTCACAAGGCTGCAGTTACCACGTTTCTCCGTCAAACTAGCCTTCCTGGCCAAGGTTTCATCATTGGGTAAGTAAGGTGGGTTTCATCCCATGTAAGTAAGTAAACACCTTCAAAGAATTTTACACACCTTGCAGGTTTCTGGTGTGGTGAGAGATGAGCTAGTAGCTCTTTTTAATATCTAGTTTGGAAGCTTAGAAATAACACTACAGAATAGGAGAAAACAAGCACAGCCGTAAAACTGGGTGAATGTATAAAAGATGGAAAACAATCTTAGTCCATGAAGAACAGATCATGCCAGATAGCTCAGACAACTTGTGCACAAACACAGAATTAATACACAAAAGAAATGCAGCAAATTAGATTTTGCAGGAACATTATTTGTAGGCTAGTGGGTGGAAGAAGTTCTCTCAACAGATTTTTACATATCTGTTTAAACACAGAAAGTTCAGACGTTTCTCTTTAGCCTCTACTCAGCGCTACTTTGTAGATAGTGTTTTGCTTTCATTTATCTAGTCTTTAATGAGACTTTTGGTACTTTGCTGCCTGGAAAATTATTACTGACACTGGAAATATGGTGCCTGGTTACAAATATTGCAAAGAAGATATGAAGTTGCCAGACATATTGTAAACAGAGCATAATTACAGTATTTACAGTTGAACATCAAAATGGGAAGAGATGCCAAGTGGCATTCCACAGAGGTTCATATTGGGACTGATACCATCTAATATATTCCCTAATAATTTGGAAAATGAAGTAAATTGTATATTGATTGAATACACTAGGCACAAGAGGAAGATGACCTACAACCCAGCAAGTGGGCAGGTTGAAAAAAAAAAAGACCAAAAAGATCTGGAGATGTAACAGAGAGAGAGAGAGAGAGAGAGAGAGAGAAGGGTGTGTTTAAGAGGAAAGCTATTTAATGTAGAAAATGTAGAATAGTTAGCTTAAGGAAAATTAACACCCATATCAAGTAACCAAATGGGATAATGCCAATTTTCATAAAAAAAATCCAAGAGATTTCACAGTTTATTCACACTGAAAATTCACATTGGGGTACATGCATCAGGTTTGACAACTTGTTTGCTACATTACAGCCTGATGTGATTTTAAAAGGAATTATGGATTCACTTAAAAATCTGCCTTTAAAATAAATTTTACATTATCTTAAATGTATACTGAGTACTCATAGGAGGACCCAATTTAGAGCCTTGCTAGTTGGAATAATGTAGCAATGTAATATAAGCAATAGGACACAGAAAAAGCGCATATGAGGTCAAGGGTGGGGATCAGAAAGCCAAAGTCTCTGATACTGTCAAGGAATACTAAGTGTTCACTGTATGCAGCAGAGTAAAATCCAAGGTTGACAGTGATCTATTGACTTTACTTCAGAAGCTAAACTACGTCTTAAATAAAACAATCAGTTTATAAAAGACAATAAGATTCTGATGGATATTAACAAAAAAAAAAACAAGGCTTGAACGAACACTGAAACAGGCTTACCGTATTAAATGAATACTGCATACATTAATGAATCTTAAATATCATTTGTAGGACTGAAACTGTCAAAAGAAAGTGTCCCCACAATAAAAAAAATCTGTAATAATATAAGCTTGACAAGTATAAAAATGTATTTTATGGCCCAAATAAAAACTACAAGGATTGTGTTACAGGACACCTCCTGGGTGAATTTAAGGATCAGATTATCTTCTTCCCATTTTTATTTGGTTAACAATCCCATTCTATTAAAGTCTATTACTTCATCACATGAATGATTAACTGTAATAAAATTGAAAACTTTATCAAACTGAGTATTACTTCCTAGCACAACAATTCAAATATGGCTGATGCTTATGAAACGGTTGATGTGATAGCAATCAACATTATTTTTTTAATATATGCTTAAAAACCTCCTTACCAAGGGGAGCCATATATTCTGAATCCCCTCACTGTCACTTCGGAGTCTTGAAGATAGATGCAGTTTGTCAGAAGAGACTGTACATTTTCATAGCTCTCTGGCTTCAGCTTAGACACAGAGGGGAAATAGTAAAAGTCCTGCTTGATTAAGTCAGCCATGAATTCCTGGTCAAAGGTCAGTTCATGATTTCCTGCTATCACAATCTTGTATTCATACGGCAGGCTACCTAAAATAGTGAAAAACAAACAAATTACTTGTTTTGTGGAAAACTTGATAAAAGACAATAGACAGACTCACAAACTATTACTAATTTCTATAGCATGCCCACATGTTTGAAAAAATTTACATAAGCCCTACTACATGTGACTGTAACTCTGGGTGACGGGATAAATGACAACTGTGTCCCTTGCAGGGCATTATTATGGCATATTATGGCTTAGCATACCCAGGATTCATGTGTTGAAACTACCTTCAATTTGTCAACCTTAAATAACAGTCTGCAGACCGCTGCTCTACTATTTACTTCTATTTAATTGCCACTTGCACAGCAAGTATCACTTACTGTGACAATGATGATAACTCAGGGGTTTGGGTTCAAAGGAAACCAACCATAGCACTTAATAAAGCAAATCCAGCTCCCTTCTCTGGACCTGTGGTAATTACCATTTTACACTCAGGGGGTCTACTGCCCTCTTTGCCCTGATATGAAGATTACGCCTTCATGTAAAATAGGGACTGGGCTGGATTGTCAGAGCTCTGCATCTCCAAGAAAAATCTTGCAGCTTGCCTCTATCCCCCTGCTCCATTTTCTCAGTGATTTCCTTAGATTTGAGGACTATAATTACAGTGATTCATGGTCAAGAATGCTTTACAGCCTGTTTTTAGTGAAAAACCTTACAAAAACCTTCTTCTGAGGGCAAGAATTTCCATGGCTGCACAAAGGGGTTCTCCTGACTAAGGCAAAGGAAACTTTCCACTGACTCCACGTTTGGTTATCATCTGGACTCAGCACTTGACAGCAGGGATCATCTGTCCCCAAAAGCCCAACCGATACCTTCTACATTAGCCTGGCAGGAATCCAAGATCGAAACTGTGGAAAGCAGCATTCACGACCTTAGATTTCGCAGTCTTCATTTGTATCGGGAGGAAGACAATCATAACAAAGGATTGTGAGAGGAAGAAAACCCTTCACTGAAAATACGACCCACCTTGCACCATAGCAATCATCATTTTTAACTGAAAGAAGGTAGCATTTATAGTATTATGTAGAACTGCAGTGATGATCCCAAGCCTAACTCAGAGACAGGATGCTTAGAGAATGTAAATAATCAGCCTATATGCAGTGACAGAAGTTGGCATTAGTAGGACTGAAGAATAAAATACAACAGTGAAACTCAAGGCTGCTGAGGAGAGACAGAACAGGCTTAGCCCACAGGAAGTACCACATGGCTGGAAAAAAAATCAGTAGTTGCAAAATGAAAAAAGGTGGAAAATTCTTAAGTGGAAATTTCACATACTTTTAATATCTGTATTAGGAAAATTGATCTTACAGGTTTCAGCCAACACCTAAGTACCTTTAGCAAATTTATTAACAGAAACACTCTTTAGACTTTTATGATTACATGTGAAATTCTGGAGATTCAATTAGTTACTCGAAACACTGCTTGCAATTTAAAATAGTGTCATTTCGGCCTCTGAAATGCATAGCACATTGTAGATGCATCTCCATTTCCACAATTTTCTGAGTGCACATACGCACACACGCATTAAACATACAGCTTACATGCTACCATATGTATGGGCATTTACAGGCTTCAAGGGTCCTTGGGCAACATGAAAAAAAAATCCTCTATGCCACACACTACTGTTAACAATTCCATTTCTGTTCTGTTTTGTAAATCTTTTCCAGCTAATCTGATCCATCCATCTAACAGCCAAGAACCTGTATGAGCTGGTTATAGTTGTTGCTTCCGCTAATGTATTTATGTCATGTTGCTGTCTGTGGGTGTTACTTAGGTAAATTAGCAAATTACTCTAAATGTACAGTTACATTTATTATATTGGCGGTCAGAAGCACTGCTGCAGTTACAGGTCTGTCAGCTTTTCAATTAACAACTCTGTTTTTGATGAGTTTGCAGCTCAGTTACTTCCTTTCAGCCTGTACCAGGCTGCAACTTGCTGAGCCTATTTCCCTCCCTTTGTCTCCAGAACTCCCTTGCCCTTTACATCTTAATTTTTTGTCTAATACAACGACTGGAGCAGGGATTTTTTTTTGCTGCTTGTGCATAAATTTAACAATATTTTGGCTAATCTCTGTTCTTCAAGAGACTTAAGAACACACTTCACTTTCTACGCTTAGCTTTCTCAGTGTAAAGTTAATCCTAGGTGTACATTTTTGAAACCTTGTTGAATGGATACTGCTCTAATGATCTCCCATAGAGTGGGTGCAAAGACCCTCATCTATAAGACCACAATATTCATGAATTTTGTTTCCAATTTTTCTTGCTTCCACTATGATGCAGTAGCTACCCCTGGTCACTCTGGTGCATGTATGGAATTGAGCACTGAATGCTAAGCACATCTCTCTGCCTTAAGGGAACAGTCCTCCTACCACTGAAGTTGTGGGGCCAACCTTACTGCAGCAGAAACAGAATCCAAGATGAATTGTGAGCACAACCCTGAAAAAACTTTAATGTCATGTGCCTTTTACAGCATTAGGACCCATCAAACATTGGCAATAGCTGATGAGTATTTACCTGGTAATTATTTAGATTATTCTGTATTCCCATGTTACATTATCCTCATGTCCTTCCACCACAAAGGCATCGCTTTCCTACTCTAGGTACACAGTACTGCACAATTAGTGGCCTTGGCTAGGTCCAAGATTCCTCCAAGAAGACACAGCCCAAAAGGTGGTGGGTAGAGTTTCTAAATGGGTATGTGCCCATATTTTGAGAATGTCTGGCAATCAAAAACTGACTGCATGGCTGGTGTCACAAGTGGTGCTCCAGCTTCTCTGACCATGGGACCCTTTTTGAAGAACAAGGACTGCTGAACAGGTATAGTATTCACCTGAAAATCAGGACAAGAGTGTCTTTTCCAGAAGTCCACTCATACAATTAGAAGGGTTTTAAAATAGTTAGGGAAGTGCTGTCATACTCCAAAGAAAAGACAGAGGGACAGTGAGGAACCATCTGGGAACAACAGGATGGCAAAGGTTCTTGTATTCCCTTTCCGAAAACCACTTTTGGGACTCATCTTGAGTGCTGATATTCACACACACAGGGACCATCTAGGAGGACTAAGACACCCAAGCAGAGTGGAGAGCTGCGACATCCCTGCAATTACAAAGACATGCTGGCATAAGTCGCATGACTGAATGCTTGGACACTTGGACATGGGATTTTGAGGAAACACAAGCCGGGAAGTTGAAGAGGAGAGCTGTGGTCTGTGCAAAGGGGTGGCTAGAGCACGCAGAGCTTGCCTGGGACAGGTAATGAGCCATCAAGAGCTTAGGGGCCAGAAGACGGACCACCATGGATGACACTGGAGGAGTTGTCTGCTACAGATGGCCCGATCAAGAAGAGAAAAAGTCTTTGTTAGCCAGATGGAAGAAACCTCATGATCAAACGGCGCGGTTCATGGGGGAATCTACTCACTCTGATAAATATTGAAAAGGCAAGAGAGTGGCATACAATTAATAGAGAAGATTTTTGGTGCATGATGAGGACACTACAAAAACACCTCTATCAGCTAGAAAAATGGGCTGGAAGGAAGCTCATAAACAAAAGTAAATGTGAAGTTCTGCAACTGGGATGGAATAACTTCATTTGATAAGGCTGAGCACTGACCACCTAGAAGGCAGCTTTGCAGAAAAAAATCCAGGGTCTTTGGTAGACAACAAGTGAAGCACGAGTCAGTAGTGTGTCTCTGTGGCAAAGGCAAGGGCAAAATGATAAGTTTGAAACTCCGCATATGAAAGAACTTTTACCATGAGGTTGGTCAAACAGTGGAACAGGTGCCCAAGGAGCTTGTTACATCTCCCTCCTTGGAGATACTCAGAATTTGACTGGTCAAGGTCCTGAGCAACCTGTTCTGACCAGAGCTGCTTTGAGCAGGAGGTTGGACTAGATGACCTCAGGAAGTCCCTGTCATCCACATGAGTCTAGCAGTCTGTACATCTACACTGGAAAACAAACAAGATTTTTAAAAAGTCCACAAGTGAAAAAAATTACAAACTCATTTCATGTTGTGATTCTAATGGAACAAATCTACATTAGACAAGCAATTTAACAAGACTAGAGAGTATGTACCACTAACTTCTTTATTAGTTTCTCACACTAGCTACTTAACAGATGAGTAGGACTCAAACTCAACTGATAGCCAATTAACACTTGATGCTAACATATGGCTTTTCTGGTGGGCAGGTAGCAAATTTGGTATTGATAGGGGAGCTCTATCTATATAAAGATATTTAGATATTAAAGAAAATTTATGGCTGTCATGGGAATTCTGCACACATTCTCAGGACAAAATTCAATTCCCAGAAAAACTGTGGCAGCAAGCTTTTAAGAAAAAGATATGCCCTTCAGGAGTGCCAAGAAACACATGCAAGAACATATGCTATTGGAGTCAAAGATTTATTTTTAAATTAAAAAAAAAAGGAACTTACAAGTCTGGGAGAAAGCTATGTGATTTTCTTCCGATCTCTTATTCTGATCAGCCAACTCAAGGCAGATGTTTTTGTCCCACAATTAAGGGCCCCCTCGTTCCATGCACTGGAGAAATTTCTGCTAAGATATTCTATAGCCTGGAGATGATCTGCAACTAGAACTGTATGGAAAATTTTTATCTAAACTGTTTTCTGCATTAAAGTCATTAAAATTCTGCTTAGATGGAATTGGATATATTTGGAGATAATGACTCTGACATTACCAAGGAAACAAACCAATACAAAATGTCCTTTTAAAATATTTTGGGATTATTAAAAATTTCATTTCTATGAAAATTTTCTGTTTTTTTTTCCTAAAATCAAAGTGTTTTTTTCCTCCCAGAATATCCAACTTGCAAGAAAGTGAAAATATTTTCCTCCATGATCAACACTCTAGTCACTTCATGCTGCATAGATTTGGAATCAAAAGAAATGTTTACACATTAAAATTATGTCAGAAACACACTGGCTCCAATTCAATCCTAGGCCTCAGGGCCTTCTCTTTCAGGCCACATCCAATGTTTGACTCCTGCCAATCTGGAAAGAGGATCCAAGCTGCCTTCCACTCTTTCTGTCGCTATCTTAACATAATGAAAGAGTTTTTCTTCCTCTCTGCTACATTGTTATTCCTTTCTGCCTCATTTTCTCCTTTCCTTTTTGTAATCTCTGCCTGTATGCAGAGGACACCACTGACACCATCTTGCATTTAATTTAAGTAGTTTTTAGAACAGGAGGTCTTTTTCTTACAGAAACAAAACTCATAGAGCCACAATGTCTACATTTCTGTAGGATTGTCTCTCAATACTCCTCTGAAAATGCCCGACAGATTCAGACGTCATTTACTATATTTGGCAGAAGAGTTGAGGCCTCAGAGATAATTACGTTCCCTTGAGTTTCCTGAAAGTGAAACTCAATGTGCCTGAGAAGATGACTAATGTCAGTTTGAAGGAGGGTCTTCAAAGGGGAGACATATCTTACGAGACACCAAAGAACCCACATAAGGCCTGCAAGACAAAATTCAAGAAATCAAGCAGCAGCAGCTCAGCTGCTCCCAAAGCAGCTCACCATATAAAATAATTCTGCTCAAATTTTCCTACATCAATGTCATTTATTACTCTTTGAGATTACTTTGCCATAAAAAACACTCGTTTATCATACTTAGCTCATCTATAGCCAAAAGTTAATAGCATCTTCTTCTTAATAACTGCTTCAGTAAATACACGTGCTTTTGTCAGCTACTGTAGTAATCCTCGAAAAGTTTCTTAACCTTTGTTTGTCTAGTACAAGAATCTGATAATAGTTCTGGTAATATAATGCAAATGAGAATATATATATTTATTTAGCCAGTAACATTTTTGCTTATTCCTTCATTACTGTAGATTGCTAATTAAGAAAATCAACTGAACTTTTTTTTTGCATGTTTATGTACCAATTACAAAATTATTACAGCAATTCACAACTGCTAAACTACAGTAGGTCCTTTTTATGTTGAACATAATTTTTTCAAAACAACTTGCAATGCTGAGGAACCCACTGCTTGAACTACAAGCTGCATATTGCAAGGCACCGTTGAACAAAATGTCCCTTCTTTGTTTACTGTTTCTCTCCACATGACTTTGTACAGAGTGGAAGTCTGTGTGCTTAAAGGTTTGCCCTGCTCTACCAGCAAGTCGCCTTCTCCTTGAATTAGACAAACACTGAGAATCATTCAAAAGCAAATGTATGATGTTTATAGTCCCAGCTCTCTTTGCAGTAAGAGGCTAGGCATCTTTACCAACCTGTAGCCTCCTTTCCAGTTTGAACCTATTATCAATGTGCAACTTCACAGTGAAAAATGCCAACCTGAATAAGCAGCTGTGCTCTGCTTCTCTCCTGGTATTGTACTGAGCAGAATTTTTAGTATTCATTAAAGTCAGTAACAATCATATAAATACCCACTTAATGCCTTTTCTCTCTCATTTCAACCTTTTAGAATACGGCAGTGAGTGATACAGTAAAAAGACTGCATAACTGTCTCAGATTGCTTTTTTAGCATCTTTTTGACAGTTCTGTGTTTAAACACTGGGGCTGATGTCTGGGAAATTCACATTAACATACTTTTTGTATGGTGTGTAATCTGGAATAATATTGTAAGTGTGCACTCCTTCCTAAGCTTCCTAAGTCATCTATAACCTGCTAGATCGAGACTTTCTTGCATCATAAAAGCCAGCAATTATATCAAACACTAAAACAACAAATACATGCAATATTGCTTACACTTGCAAACCACACAAATAAAACTAAAGGCAAATCAAACTAAAAAAAACATGTAATAGTCTAAATTCTGCTTTTTGATTTACTTTGCTATAGATATGCATGCAATCATGCATGCATGCACACACAAACACGTATCATAATCGGCCACAATTACTTCTAAAGAAAAAGTGGTTTCATTTTAGCTTTGATCTGTTTATTTAATTGTCCTCTGATTACCCAGAGCCAACTCCATTGGCTCTGCAAACTGTGAGAGCAGCTAGTCAGGACACAAGATTAAGTAGCTCTGTAACTTTCTGTCTACCAGTGGTCAGTAATGGATGCCTGGGGAACTGCACGAGTGTAAAGTTGTTCCTGGAGTGAACCTCCCTGTGGTATGTCCCCTCAGACTATAGTAATCATTGGTTTAAGAAGCCCTAGCTACATAATTCACTCCATTTTACCTTCTAATATATATATATATATTAATTCAAGCTACAGACTGTAATTCTTTTTCTCTTTTTCTGCTTCCTGGAAAAGTTATTGTCTTAAATAATATACCTTAAGGAGAGGATAAATTTCTACAACAACTTTTCTGCCCTTTGGAATATTCTAGTTTTGGTTTATAATGTGTATCAGGGGACAATGAAAGCAAAGGAGATGGAGAACTGTGTTAAAAAGTAACAATTAAAAATATTTTAAACTTCCTACACAAAGCTCTCTGCACATTGATATGGATTCCAATTCAGAGCTTCAGATGCGCAGAGGTGTTTTCAGTATCTCCCAGTTGTCACCTTCTGAAAGGGAAGACTACAAAGAGCTGTGTGTCATGTCACGGTATGAGGTGCACAGCACTAATAACAATGTTTAATGTTTGTGTATAGTGCTTTGCAATAGGTGTTCAAAGTGCTGTACCGAGAATAATTAATCTTGAAACACATCCATGTGGTAGGTGGATCAAGCATTGTTTTTACGATTGTACAAGGGGGAACAATAAAGAGGCTGTCAAATCTGAAGACTAGCTAGAATTTGGTTGCCTATCTTCCTCAGGCTCCTTCAAACACCTCAGCGAGAGACAATCACAGTTAAGAGAATTATATTCTAGATCTTTCACTCTCCTAGTTGTTCTCTGCTATTATGAGCTCCATTGCCTTCCTTAGCTACAATTTGTCTGCAAATCCAGACTGGTTATTCTTTCTCACTTGCTTATTTTGAAGGCCAAAGATATCAATATTTATAAAAATCATAGAGCATCATTTTTATATGAATCATCCCAGGAACTGAGAACCTATCTTCCAATCTGGCTATTTTCCACTCCATCAGTGGAAAGAGTCAACCTAAGTATTAGCACAAACTGCCAGAAATATCCCCAAACCATTTATGAGTTTGGGAGGAGGGAATGTGGGTAAAGTCCTTTAGCACCTACAACTCCTACAGCTTCTCTTCCTATCACTAGCATGGGAGGAATAGTTGGGAAAACAGATGTTCTGGCCCATCTTCCCAGCACCGGGATGAGACTCCTGGCAGCCAGTTTCATGTTCAGAAGTCTACTGGATACTGTAAATGCTCAGAATTAGAGAATTACTGACAGAGCATGCTGCCCTGTGCTTATCAATGCTGTGCTGTCCGACCCTTAGACATGGACAAGGGTCTCAGCCAGGATACATTTAAGAACAGCAATGAAAATCAACAATTTTTTTTTGTATGCCCAGTTTTTTGAAAATGATATCTGTTCTAAATCTCTACATAGCTCAGTGTTTTTTCACAGCATTTCCAAAGCCATTCTTTTGTAAATAGATAATTAGTGCTTAAATACTCCTTTCAAGGGGTTTCTACATTAACATAAAAATAGTGTAATTACTGATGGTCAAAATGGCATGACTACAATTTATAAATTGTAATTTCTTTTGCTGCTCTGAAGCTGATATTCTTTCTTCCTGAACACAAATTTAATCTATTTTAAATGTGAGTATTAGTGAACCTAAAAATATAAAATACCTGTTAAGAGAGAGAGAGAAATAACTACCATCACTTTGTAAGACTAATTGGTAGAAAAGAAGTAAATCTAAGACTTGTATTTTAGACTATTTTCTACTAGAGACTTGCTATCAAACTGATTTTAATCATCTCCAGTGTAATACCAGAAACAGACAAATCTAGTAGTGCTAGTTATTAAAATTTGGAAGGCATTTTCACTCTAAGTCAATTTGAAGTTTGGAAGAAAAAATGTTATCCTTTTAGCTGAATCTCCCCAGGTCAATTCCTGAAGTGAGAGTATTAATCAATTATTTTTGCGTGCGTGCTATGCACATATGATTAACATTTCCAGGAAAATATTCTGAAGAGTCAATTATTGTTTCTCACTATAATGCAAAGCCACCTTCTCCCTTTATCTCAAATTTACCTTGAACTTGAATTTGAAATAGGAACAACATCTTTGACATTGGGAAACACACTGAAACAATGGATATTATAAAATGTGTTAGCAAACCATGCATAGGAGTGAATGATCAGAGAGACTACAGAAGTATTTTGCAGTTTATGCCACAGACCAGCTACATAGTTAAATTTCCAGGAAAGTAACTGTGGGTCAAAAAAGTTCAAATTGTCAGTGGGTCCTGGAGCACACAAAATTTGGAAATGATTATTAGAGACTTGGGCAAGGAGAACTGCAAAAGCAACTAAGCCAAGCATACAATTTCTAGTTCCAAAAATATGGGAGATAGATAGAAACAAAATGGAGATAGGCTTGGAGTCATCATTTGATGAGTGCACTAAAGTAGGACACTTGTCTTTGTATTTGTCCTACAACACATTTGAGTTATATGCAGGCAAAGAATAAAATAATTAAACAAAAATAATGAAAAGCTCAGTACAAGGGATAGCTACAGTACATAAAAAGATGGATATATCCTAGAATATAATCTGCCTTATCTAGCCTTGATTGCATACTACTGTGTATTTACAAATAATTATCCTGAATTACTTTCAGATGTTTAAAGTCCTAGCATTAAAAACTCCAGGGCATACTAAAAAAAGAAAAAAAAAGTATATGTTCAAAACTATCCTCCAATCCATCCTTATAATGCCACAGGAAAGCTTCCCTGGCCTCCCAAGCTGCCACCTGGCCACCTGGGACAACCATAATGTATATTTTGTGTTTTGTGTTTTCTAATTTTCAAAATCTGGATTAACAAATTTTGGAAGAAAAAATATAATCACAGAGCAGACTAGGTATAAAAAGGAAAAGATGAAATATAAAAATGAGAAAGGTCAAATAAGGAAAAAGGAAAGAGGAAATGACTGGTTAGCACCATCAGCAAATTCTGTTGAATGGTTATTCATTTCTTTTTCCCTTTTCTTCTTTTCTAAGCTATCCTGAATAATGGTAGTAAAACAGAAACCTAACTTGCAGACATACGTCACGATACTGCATGACTGGACAATAAAAAGACAGCCTAAAATGAACACAGCTTTACATTGAATAAGGCAAGTGTTACAAAAAAATCCAATTTTAGATATAAAATGAGGAGTTCTGAAGTATTACTATTACTAAAGGAAGGAGTTTTTAAAGTTACCATAGGTAATGATGCTAAACATCATAAAAATGACAACTGAGCACCTACTCTCAATCTAAAGTAACAACACATTAATCCATAGTATTAAAAATAAAGAGAAGAAAATAAAAGATTTCAGCATGCTGGCAGATGAATCTGTGGTGTACTTGGAACATGTGCAGTTCTGTTCTATCTTTAACAGGATACAGAACAACAAGGAGAGGTAAAGAGAAGAAACACAGATCAACGGTATTTAATGACTTCCATAACAGAAGAAAGTAAACAGTTTTCAACTTGAAAAATATCACAATTAGAAGGGCAAATATGGGAAGAGCCTATAAAACCTTGAGCAGAATGAACAGTGGAATTATGCAGGTGTTTCATCCAGGACTAGGAAATACTATTATGAACCTAAAAGATGACAGGTTCAAAATAAGTGAAGATCTTCAAACAGTCTGTTAAACTGCAGAACTCTTTGCCACAAGGTTGTGCAGCACTGAAAATTTGTCTAGATTCAAAAGCAATTAAAAAACTCATAGAAGAAAAATCTGTCAAGGGCTATTAAATACAAAGTTATTGCTGGGGCTCCAGAAGTCCCTGAACTGCATAGGAGGGGAGGTTGAGAAAATGTGCACATCCAGTTCTCACCAGCCCTGCATCTCCTCCCTAGAGCTGGGCAGCAACCCAGGCCTCGTAAAACCTCAAAGGCCTCCCTGGGAAGAGGGGGAGGAGGCTATGAGAGAAAGAAAAGTGGGAGAAAACAATTGATTACAGAGGAGAAGAACAAAAAGAAACAGAGCGTTTTAAGGGTCAGAGGATAAAAAGTATAAAATTAAGTGACTAAGTGGCAGACAAAGCAAAGCACCTTGGCTACCAGCCACTGTCAAAGACAACGCTGGGCCTGGCAGACATTGCCTGAGCTGGTCCCAGCCTTCCTAGGTACCCGTATACATTTAGCATCAAAAACAGAAAACATATTTTAATGTATGACTCAGCAAGGCAAGGTGCCTCTATTAGCACAAGACTAGAGCGTGTGCTCCATTTAACCACAAGGCTCATGGCACTTAATGATGCTAATGTAAAATACATGTTGCCTCAGTCAGGCATAGCCATTTTATACAGAACCGAAAGACAGGATCAAACTTGCTGAAGGGCCTCCTGAAAAGATGAAATAGGTTGAGAAGCCAGAGCAGCAGAGCCCCAGGAGGACATGTTAGAAAAGGAAACCAAAGGACACGAATCAGTGCTATATATAAAAGTATGATGAAGAAAAAGCAGAAGTAGCACGTGTGCCTGCAGTCCAAGAAGAAGTTGACTTCAAAGAAAGGGGTAAGAAACAAACATCCCATTGCTTTAGCCCAAGGGAGAAACAAAGTTTTAGTCCTCTAATGGTAGAGGAGGGAAAACTGAGGCAGAACAAAATAACTAAGTGGGGGAGTGAGTCCAGCGCCCTGGGATAAAGAAAAAGGCAGAGAGATTTGGTAGCAGCAGATAGGGATGTGGGTGGAGGCGCAAGTCCTTGCCAGAATCCATCAATTACTTTCTCAAGAAGCTAACAAAACCTTAAAACAAGAACAAGGAGAAAGTCGGGTAGGATGTGGGAGGTACAGTTGCAAAATCATGGCAGATACTGAAAGTGGCAATGTAGAAAAATCAAAAGTGAGAGACCCAGTACCTTTCACAATCAAATTCACAACCAGCAGCAACAGTCCCGATGAAGTTTCTTCTTCTCGAAAGGGAAACTTTTAATAATTGTACCATTGCCTACAGAATTTGCAACACTAAATATATTCATGAATTCATAAATTTTTCATTTATACCAAAAAAACTCTCTCAAAATAAAAATTAAAACTTATTTTGAAACCTCAATGCATATAATTTAAAAAATAAATGTGATTTTTAACTGAAGCAAAAGTCTAAATGCTACCCTAGTCACACGTGCATAGTGACTGCCAATTATTTTTCTATTGGACTTTTCAGAACTAATTCAAAACTTTGGGTTTTTTTTTTTCAAATTGCCAATGAACTAAAAAATCCTTTATTTAACTTCCTGAATTTACGTATTTTAAACACATGCTCTTGCAAAAAATATGCTAAAAAACGCAGAAATCAACTCTTCCCAAATTGCATGCTATCATGAAGTTGGAAGTATGCCTGAAAAGTCAGAAAAATAACCTTAATTTTGGAATAAAGATGACGACCACAGAAATGCCTTGCGAAATCTCCCTACTAAAGACAGCATTTTAGCTTACAGGTGTTTTCAGAGCTCTGCACAGCTGTGACCTGCAGAGAGGCAAGTGGAGAAGGAGCGAGACAAAAAATGAGGCAATCGATGTGTGTAGCCCCCATCCCAGCTCACAAGCAACGTCCCGGAGGGCTCTTATTTCCAAACCATCAGATAAATAAAATGGGTATTACTTAGAAGGGATAACCACGTGGTTTCTAACATCTTTGTATGCTATTTTCAGTACATGATTATAATGCATGGTAGAGACCTACAGAGATTGACTAAAATTTGTTTTTGTTGTACAACTATCCTCTTCCATTTGGATAGAGAGACAGAATAAAGGGCATTGCAACAGAGTATTGTACTTCCAGATTCTTCCACCTCCCTAGTTTAATGCATTCTAGTATTTCCCCTAAATCAGTTGTTCCATGTTGAGCATATTATCATATTTTCAAGGTCCAAAAATATTTCCTGGGGTTATCTTTACCCCCAGATGGCTAACAGGGTGCAGGAAGGCTGGTCTGTAATCATTAGTTTAAATTGTAAAGTCCAGACATTTTTTAAAATCCCATTTCAGCCTACCTGCGTCTGTGAGTTTTGTGCATTCTTAGAACAGAATGCTACAGCATGTAGCAAAAAAGATGGGTGAAAATACAAAAAACATAAAATCAATCTAAAAACTAAAATCCACTATATTATCCTGTGTCCTTCCCTTCAGTGAGTCCTTCACTTCCTCTCCTCCCCTCTCAGAATTAAGAATCCATTTTTATTTTAAATTAAGGTACCTGCATGAACAATACTGATGAGGGGTTTTGTCTGGATGCAGCACATGCCTCCCAGTTTCCACTGCCGTTGTTTTCAGCAAGCACAAAACACTGCTGAAGCACATGTAAATCACCGTGCTCTTGCACAGTGGAACAGAATTTCAGCTCCCAATGCCAACAGTTGCCTACAGAAGGCATCTACATCTGGTCTGCCACATCCACGGCAGCAACCACAGGCACACGTTTTGCTTTGTTTGGAATTCATCGCTGCACTGCAGCTGAGCCGCTGATAGAAAAGCTATGCGCCTCCGGGGTTAAACAGACAAATGTTTTCAGTCACAACAACTTTTCTTTTTTTTTTTTTTTTGCGGGAAAGCGAAGCCATAACAATGTATGTAAAAGGTTTTATGTAAATCATTAAAGGCCTCCTGACTTAAATTGTTGTTAACACCAAGAAGTTGCTTAATGTACGCTTGAGAGTGTGAAGGCAGAACAGATGAATAGTCTCACAAATCTTATTTGCTCAATTGGAAAAATGCAAAAATATTTGTTAAAAAAAGAAAAAAAAAAAAGAAAAAATCTGATTCCTGCTCAGTGCCATTCAAACTTAAAAGTCAAATTAATATTCATCACTTCTGGGTGCCTGATGGTTTTTACTGGGAAGCAGAGGGGGCAGATACAATTCATAAATCAAATTTACTTTCAAATACACATACAATTCAATACCTACCTAGCCACTCGTTGAATTTTTTAACTTCACTAGGAAGTCCCAGCTCAGTAAAATCACCAGCATGTATTAACACATCTCCATATGGCATTTGGATGGGATCAGTTCTTGAATGAGTGTCAGAAATACAGACAAATCGAGTATATCCTGGAGGCTTGGGAGCATCATGGGGCACAGGATCAACCCTGTAAGAAATGTATCATAACAAGGTTACAAAGTACTTTAGTGTCTACTTTGCAATTCTAATCCTAATTTTTACTTTTACAAAAGATGATACAATTTTCCAGATTTGCCTGATGGAAGGAATTGATTAGAAAAAAACAAACACTAATGGAAGGTGGAAATTCTTGATGTTCACAACACAACATTTTTAGTATTTGTTGGATAGATGGATTACTTTGAAGAGATTATGGAAAAGAGACTGAACTATGGCAGTAATCTGAGACAAATACAAATAAATCAAAGGCAATGCCAGTTTCAAAGGATCAGCACTATCCTGTTGCATTGTTCAAATGTGATTACATGGTACACAGGGAAAAGATTTATTTCAGATACATAAATACATTTAAATGCATTTTTCTAATTATAACTTTTTTATGCAAGTTATATAATTCCAACAAATTTAATTAACACATTTTAGAGATATGTTTCAGTGTGCTAATGCAAAGCAAGATAAGAACTCCGTTGACAACAGCTGTAAATGTACATTCAAGCCTGACTATTGTCAGGACAACTGTGGCAACTTTCTAGGCTTAATTATACTAAATGAAATGAGACGCTGTGAGGGGTGAGGTTGTATTGTTCAGAGCCCAATCTCAATACTCAGAACAGAGCAAAAGAAAAGATCTGCCTCAGTTTTATGAAACATAGTCATGACACAGAAGAGGAAAACAGAGAATACCTTTCTGCTACATGAGGTATACTCATTTTCAACTCCTTCGATCTTTTTATCCTCAATCCATATTTCATCAGCATACATAGAAGCAAATGCATCTAACTATACCATATCTGCTATTCCAGTCAGGGAAATTCTGGTACCATAAACCCAAAAAGTATGAGATGCAAGAGTTATTTTTATGTCACTGGAAATATGAGAGATACACAGAATTGTTATGAATTATTTCACTTTTTAAACTTCTATTCTGAAAGGACAAACAAAATTAGTTTTGTTCACTGTTGTAATATATAACACATATTTCCTATCCCTTGCTGGTTGTACTTCTATTCAAATTCTTACTTTCATACAAATGAAACTAGAAAAAAAAATAGAGACCTTTGTTATTAATGCCACTATTCCCAAGTTTATTGAGTAAATTTGCAGGAGGCATGTGATTACTTGAAAGGCATAAGATAATCATCTTTGATTACAACCTCTTCTCTGTGTCAAAGAATTCTACTGAATTTAAAGGTAGAGAAACTAAGGTGCTTGTGAGAATTTCACAAGAGTCGAAAGCGACTCAAGAACAACATCTAAAACATTTCAACTTCATTAAACATTGAAAAAAAAGTTCTTAGCATTTTCTACACTATAACTACAAAGCAAGTATATGAGTAAATTATCTCGCAACTGTCTTTCTTATACCATTTTAGGAATAAAAACTGTTGTTTTCTTTTTAAAAGCCATTACATTAAGCATCAGGCATTCATGAAGGGTTTTATAGCCATTCTGGAGAAATGGCCTTTTAGTATGACTGCCTTGTAACCATCCTTCTAAATTTCCATTCCCCGAGGAAGTGCAGCGTGTGCAAAGGGTGCTGCATTTAGCTCACGGATTGCGTGGGAAATGAACTGGGATGGCTAGAGAGGGATGACTGGAAGATGGCCCTGGTTATCATTGCAGCCTTCCAAGGTAAAACGATTAAGCACCACTACAGCAAACTCCTGAATATTCCTCCCCCTGCCAGCAGCTCCCAAAGCGAGTTACACACTGTGTTACTTAGCCAGGTTTGAATTCTAGAATAAAATTAAGAATGTGGACAGATCTAAGTTATGCTCCTTGAATCTTTAGGAGAACCCTTAAAAGCACCTGAGGGTGCTTTTTCTCCCTCAGAAATCTGTTAAAGCCCAGGCCAGCAGTAAGTTAGATGTCAGGGAGTAGCATGCAATTTGCATGTTCCTTTTCTGAAGCTCAACAGAGAAACAACAGACTTACATACAGCAACCCAAGAAGCACACCATACATTTGATTTTTCTTATTGTTTGGACAGGGTGGCTGACAGGTGTGGACAGCATTCTGCTGACTTGGGGGGAATTTATAACATCTACATAGTGTGCAAAGGGCTAGAGAATTTGCATAAAGGGTATCAATACATTGAACCAAATAAATTAGAAGCAGGCTTTCATGCTGAAAAGTTAGGCATACATTGAAGCCATATATAAGTAAAAACAGACGTCAAGTTTCACAAAGGTGTTTGAGTTATATTATTGGAAGTAATATCTGAAGGGTTGGTCCCCATATGCTTGTGTAACACTTTGCTCAACAGCCGTCACGACACCATCCAGTGCACTGCTTGCAACATGAGCAGAGGTACAAAGATCTGGTTAGTTTTGTGCAAAGGTTGAAAAGCAAAGTTAAAATCTCAGTGCAAAACTTCTTTTAGGGGTTGTTTTATACAGAAGATTTCAGAGGAGTAACACAAAAGAGCAAAACAAGAACTTCCTAGAAATGATGGAGGGACTTGAAAGCACCGTCAGAATTTACTGGTCGCCTTGTCAGTGGCAAATCGGTCATGCCACCAGCACAGACATGACAAACAAGGACGGGGCTAGGAAAATGCTGTCAGCATGTTCTGGACATTGAGACAAAAAATGCAAAATGACACTGAGATCCAAGGAGAGGGTGCAAGACTGAATTCCAAAGGGAAAAAAAAAGCCCACAAGTTCACTTGTCAACAGGTCTGTGAAATCTGCTCATGACTGCCTGCAACATCACAAATCTAGGTATTTTGAAATATATACAAAGACAAGGCAAAGCCCTCATTTCTCTCATTTTGTCATTGACAAAATCTGCTAAGATTTCACCCATCACAATGATGTGAATATAAGGTGCTTTTGTCACGTTTATATATACTTTTCCATTTTTTGTCCCTATTCTATTCACTGGTAAGAGGCAAAAGCAATACTGGCAGTATTCAGAAACATGATTTGCATTTTCTGTAGCAGGAGAGAGAGTAGGTCAGATTGTGGTAGATATTTCAATTGATCTCGCCTGTTCTCCTATTTGCACAAGCTTTTTCAACAGTATTAATCATTCATAAGAGCATTCATTGCTAAACTCTTCTGAGGAACAATTTTCTCAGGCTAGCTTGCTCTGAACTGCTTGCTTAGGTTCTGAATTCCTATCATGCGGTTGATGGTCTAAGTCCTCTGGTAATACGATTTGTTACTGGTGAGAAGCTTAAGCAGAATTTGGTTGAGTTCCAAGGGGTTACTAATAAATTACTTATCTGCCGTCCAGTATCTTGCTTGTAAAAATCATTTAGTTTGTAGGACTGGTGAACACATCCGTCAGTGCCCAGGAACTATGTGAATATTCACATTCACATAATGAAAAAAACGCTTCTTCATTAAATTTCATTAAGCTTCAAAAATTAAACTTCATTAAACTTCAAAAATTTAAATGATCTGCATTTGGCATTTTGATTTACAGAAGAATTTCTGAGTTCACATTTGTTTGTTTCTATTTTTGCATCAATTTGCCAGCTCTTTAAACAAAAGATGTTTCCCAGAGCTAACATTCATTTTATTGTTTGCATTTCAGCAGTACCTAAAAGTCTCAAACAGAGAGTATAATCCATACATTGCCCCCAAAAACTGTTAGTTCACCATGCAAACATATATGTTAGAAAAAGTCTATTTATGCCGAATAATTTATATAAGGTATCCCAGGATAGAGACAGAGCATCAACTTCATTGCTGAATTTTTAATTGCAAAAAAATGGCCTATGTTCAGAAATTATCAAATCGTATTAGATACAAAAAATGGGAATGAAGTGACTATTTATTTACTCTTCATAAAGGAACTAAAGTTTTTGTTGAAAAATAAAAACCAGGCTTCTGATCTAAAGGGAAGACTGCTTCTCTCTTTAATAAACACAGTCAAATGTTGTAGACATTTTTATTCCCTATAAAAATATTTTACAGTAGAATTTTATACTTAATTTATTTGTAATGGCTTAACTGTTTTGTTCTTCCTTCTGGCTTTAAACTTTATGGCAGGTTTCATTTTGTAATTATAATTCTCCACTTTACATTACAAGCAAATCATTTAGAGCAGTTAATTTTACTGATGTCGTCATGATATTAGAAGTCAGAAACAAACACATTATTTTAATTACTCGTTAAGCACTTGGCATCTTCGGCACATCGTTGGTATGAAAGTGCGTTTTCGGATGGGTGCCCGCACTCTTTTATTTACTGATGTCATTTTTTCCTTGTATGTAGCTGCAATATAACTAATGAAACAATAGGAAGATATCTGTTGTGAACACAGACTTGCCATTTAAATAGCTATTTACATCAATAAGCAAGTACACAATGGTAACAGTATTAAGACCGTGGAAAGTATCATCCTTGTAAATTTTTTTAAAACCACCACATGTTATTCATTCTCCTTTTTAACATATAAATATCAAGTTAGGCTAGTAGAGTGATCTTTCTTCCATCCCTGAAAAAATACTTACACTTTCCAAATGGACTTATTTTGTGTCATTACAGTAATTAGTATTAGAAAGGCAGTAGAACAGTGTTCTTCTTTGAATTCTTTTTGACTGGCCCATCAAACACCACATCGACAAGGCAATAACAATTCAAAAGTCTATGTTAGAGCCATAACAAAACTATAATACTTACATTTGCACATGCGGGGGCTGAAAACGTCCCTGGTTAATGTTGTAGAACGTGAAAGCCTGTGTGGGGTTGGAGCTGTACTCATCCACTTCAATTATGAGTCTGCTGTGCTGGTGCCTTCTAGCTGCCATAATGTGCGACTGGGCAAAGGCCATGCTTGCACTGAGGAGCTGCGCTGTCTCAGGCGATCATATCTGCTATCTTCCTATATCGACAGAAGAAGACCATGACATCTCCTTACCTAATCAGCACGCTCCCCCTTGGAAAACCTAAAAGCAGATTGAAGAGATGAAGCATAACTGTTTGACAGCTAATCTGTTTGGGATTTGCTTTACTTAATGTCAGATGAAGATTAAGGGGGGATATGGAGGGAGGAAGACATACAGCTCGAAGAACTCATTACAAACCTTTCCAATTCAGCAATTTGATGAATATACTTGAGTTTGGCTGGGAGGCGGGAGGGGAAGTAAACTTGCAAAGGAACGCAGAGGATAACTTGTTCAAATAGTCCAAACAGTTCAAAAACATAATACAAATCTAACACACAAGGTAGCTACTCTTTAGAATGCTGTGTCAAACTATAATGTTTTGTCAACACAATCATTTACTTTATCTTTTCTCCTCTGATGGCACTGCTGAATGTTTATAGATAGACACCTTCAAAGGGAAAACAAACAAACAAACCTGACACAGAGTACCCACCTGTAGATGACTAAAATGCAAGTTAGTTAAAAAGAATCAACTTAACCATTTCTTCAGACAGTCTGTGCCATTTGTTAAGGGGTGTATTGCAAGTGATTTTTCCTTACATCCTAAGAAACTGGGCCTTGCAGGTACATGTCAGCACTTGTTCCTGGTTTTTAGTATCACTGAGAGAACTTTTGATACAGACATGAGGGATTCGCTCCATCACACACATCCTCCCCTCACACAGCGGTGGCCCTAAATTCCAGATTCACTGGCAAGGAAAGTGACTTGAGACCTAACATACAAATGAAATGTATTAAATATTAAAAAAAAAAAAGTAAAGGCAATAGAGGTTTTATGTTTGGGAATAAATTTTCCCCAAAGGTTATACCAGTATAGAACAACAGCTCTGCAAACAGGGTGAGAAAGTGAAGCCTACTGCAATGCAAAGAGTATCCCCTGGAAACATGAGAAAGCAAATTAAATGTGATTTTTACTCTTATTTCCCAGTTTTAATAAAAAATGGATTATAAGCAATAAGGTTGGGGTTTTTTTTCGGTATAATTTTGCATCCCTTCTAAAAGTTGTCTAACTTAAATATTTACTTTCATGCTAGCAAGTGCTCTTTTCTTCTGCCCAATATAAATAATCTGCTTCAAAAGTAAATGCATTTAATCAAAAACCATGCTAGAATGCAGCAATTCAATAACTATATGCAGTTTCTGGAAAGCAGAACAAGTTTGTGCAACCTTGCTGATGTTTCTTACTGCCATTCTGATGGTACCAAGAATGATAGATGAGAAAGGTCTTCACAGTCACACAGATTTTTAAAAGCTATTTATAGATATGTAGAGCCAATTCAGTTCCAGCAGGAGGCAAGCACCTAGGCACTTTCAAAAATCTGAGCTTCAGCCCCTCGCCTAACTACTAAAGATCTTAAGTGCTCCAAGAGTGGTGGTGTATTTTTGTTTTGAGAAATCTCGTCCTTTACAAAATCACAATGAAAGCTCATTTTACTTGTTGAATGGCTGTAAATTATGGCAACTTGCTATCACTAAAAACCTGCAGGAAAACAGTTGGAGAATAAAAGAGCAGATTCCTTCATGCTCTCCCTGAGAAGTGATTGGTAAGAAAATGCTAGATTACAGCAAAGAAAATTTTGGATTTTACACACTCTCCAATGCTGTGTTCAGGCTACAAAGCAGCAAAATGGAATGACCTAGAGCAGAGGGAAGAGAGCATGATCCTTGTAAGAATAATCGAGTACAAATTGCTCCATTTAGGAAATAAGAAATTAAGATGGCAGATGTGAGGAACCCTCCCTGAGGAGCCTCCTGCATAAAATGATGCATTTTTAAAGAAGTTTGTACAAGCAAGGTCAGACCCTTTATAGAGGGCAAGCTGTTCTGCGTGAACCTACTTCTGTTTGAAAGAAACTATTAGAACTGGTGACTTCTAGAAATACTCTACAGTCTGATTAATAATTTGTGATTCTACAAATCTACATGGGGCCATCAAACTACCTGAAGCAACTGCCTGGGTTTTATAATCCAAGGATTATGCCCATTTTACACATAACTGTACAGTGGTTACAAGGATTTAAGGTACTGCCCAATAACACCTGGAACCTCCCATTGGGCTCAGCAAGTGCCTATTACACCATGATTTCTGCCAGTCTGCTCTTTGGGTCCTATCTTTCGCGACTTCTCTCAAGTGATACGTCAAACCTCCTGCAAAAACAGTGGATTGAGTCAGGTATCCCAATATCCACGTTCATGCTTTGCCTCCTCTTTCCGATAAGTGGAAAACAGCACTTCCCAACACAAACTCACAGCCCTTTCACAGTCCTTATCCTGCTGAGCTTGCAAACAGAAGCAAGCCCCAGCAAGGGTGCCGCTGCCGCACCACTTAGTGGCAAGGAGCCTTTGGAAGTGGGGAATCTCTGCTTGCACATGGCAGCGTGTGTGAATCACAGCACTGGGCCAGCCTGCAAGGATGCCAGCCACAGGAATTCAGCAAGAAGTTCCCCATATAAACATGTGGGAGACAGGAAGCCAACATGTCTCACTTGAAGTAAAAAAAAAAAAAGGAAGAAAAGATGCCGCAGCACTGCTGAGCCTTCTGCCAAATGACAGTCGCACAATGTCAACCCTGGACACATAAAAAGCATCCAAGACAGGAGAAAGAAAAAAGAAAACAAAGAGCTAGGCCCTGCCATAAAAAATAGAATAAATAGCAATCACATAAGCAGCTCGTGCTAGACAAAAATCAGAATATTGTAACATACATAATCAGTAAGCATAATTCAGTAGGGAGTTTTATTCAAGCTCATTTCAGAAACATACACAGATGTCTTTGAACCTTACCTTTCAGTCTAGGGTTGCCTTCCTGCATAAGTGGTTGGCTCACTACTAACATTCTTGGTGTTCGACAGAACAAGCTGTCTCTTTCCAGCTTGACTGATAACCAGACTGACACCCATTATTATCCTCTTACTGTTTTCCTACCCAATACTCCCCAAATGTATAACTTTTTTCTTCTTTTAATAATCTGAAAATTCTTCTTTTCCCAAACCAGAGTGTGAAATGCAGCAGGGAAATAATTACCTGCTGCTATAGCATGCAAGTTTTAAAATCATATGCCCAACATTACCAACATAGAGCATTAAGTCTCAAATCCCCACAGCAACAACATGCTAACCACCCTCTTCCCCCAGACTTATGGAGCTGCGGGATGTCTGCCAGGGAAAAACAGAGAAATGTAAAAAGGACTGCAAGAACATGAATACTAAAATAAATACCACAAACCTGGCTGTTAGAATCACAGACTGAGCAAAAGCTATTAAATCAGCTAAGCCATCTTCTTACTGATCTCGGGAAATGTTCTCCATACGCTATTTTTTCTGCTTTCTCTAGTCTGTGTTCAAATGTCCACAGAGCCTTGATCCACAGTCCAAAGTATAATACAGACATCTTTCCACTGTCCTCAGTAGGCTCTGGATCAGGCCATAAAGCATTTGGATTATGCCATCTCTTTTCTGGAATTACTGAGTTAGGCAAGTGGTTGAACCCAGGCATATATTTAACTCCTCAAATAAATAATTGTACAAAGATTTCCTGACTTTTCCAGCCTAAAAATTCCCTTACTTAATTTTATCTCAAAGCCTTCTTGCAATGCTGCTATAATAATTTCCTTCTATTTTGCATGGATTTTCTAGCCTTTTTATGTATAGGTTTTTTTTCCCCATTTCAAGCCAACATTTTACTTGAATCTCACTTCCTTGCTCCCAGATTCTGTTCTTTTCTGTCCATTCTTCAGTTTCCTCCCTTGTCTCTCACTGGGGCTACTCATCTCCATGGTGCCCTCCATCACCTACTTTTTGTTTCCAGCTCAAGGACAATACTGAGAACTTTTGACAATGATTCCAGCAAAAGAAAATAAGCACCTAGACTTGAGAATACCATGGCTCAAGCAGATATCACCTAAAATAACGATTAAACCAAGACAAAATAATGATAACAATGAGGATAATATAACAACGCAAAGAAGCTACAAATTAAGAGAGGAAACTTCTAAGAAGGTACCTGTTGAGCAATGACCTTTGCAAGGCTATAAGAAAATATGATGGCAAGGTGCCTGACCTGCCTAAAGCCACGGCACCATGACAAGAATTGAAGAGCACAAATTGCACAAATAAATGTGAGGCAACAAGAAGAAAGAAGAGAAGGCTGGAACTAGATCAGTGGCAAAGATGTAGCTACAGAAAAGATGAGAGTTTTCACAGAGCCTGGTGAGCTGGGATTTGAGGATGCAATGGCGAAATGAAATGTAATAGTAAAAAAGATGTTTTCGTGCAGCTATAAATCATCAAAAATTTTTTTTTTCAGGAAAAACCCATAACAAAACAGCAGTAAAATGCTTCAAAGAAGTGTGTGAGAATCTGTTACAAACAACCTGATCACACATTCACTTTTTGTGCAAACCACTGACACTGTTACCAAGAAACCCTACTCAGAGTTTGGTCAGGAGTTCTGTCTTCCCCTGTACTGAGGAGAAACTGCTCTCTGCAACTTGTCAGTTCATCTTTTATATGCAGAAGTAGGTCCTTTCATTAAACAAACAAAAATGACACAGTGATTTCTGCAGGAATGGACCCAAATGTTATAGTAACATTTCTATAACCTCTAGTAGAATGAAATTATCAAAAAAACTACATTTTTATTTTAAATTCTCCCTCCTTCCAAAATATACTAGAACCACTAAAGCAAGTACTTACTCTGATAAATAGACTAAATCTCTAATGTCTTTTTGCTGTCTAAAACACACGTTTCACACTCCAGCTAGACACTCCAGCTAGAAACCAATCAATAGAATTAGTTTGCTATCTTCAGATCTGACATCAGAAAATGAACCCTGAAACCATCCTAAAAAGGCAATATTCTGCAGGAATGGATGAACCAGAAAGATCGCTCTGCAGCAGAGAGCTTTTCCAAAGGGATACACTCTCCTCTTCCTCCCCTTCACTTTCTGAAAGAAACAGACTGCAAATCCTGGCAAAACACATCCACCAAGTCTTCCCTTAGCAGACTGCTTTGGATTCACTTGACAGCAAGGCATCTGAATGCTCTTAACACACTTGTGGACTTCAAATGGAAGGCAGCATAATCAAATGTCATCGAGACGCTTCTAGATACTAAGGTTGATCATGTACACTTCTACTGATAGAATTGCCAGGTTTTCCAAAGGAATACAATTTGTCATAGATAGCGACATTTGCAATTGTATTTTAAAACAAATAAAGCTACAGTTTATAGCATGGCACTTATAAGCCCACTTGTGCCAAAGCAAATGCTCTATGTACCTGAAATTAGTGTCAGTGGGAATTAAAAAAGTGTTAAAACAAAAAAAAATAGAAAAAAAAAAAAAAACAGACTCCTTAAGGATATATGAATGACAATCTGTGGTGTCATTCAAGGTGTTCATCACCCTTACAAACTTCACGGAGTTCTACATTATGAATTTAGCACTCTACAAAATCCTGTAGGGAAACCTAACCCTACTTAAGCTATGGAAGCTGTGCGGCATTTGAGATTGTTAGTCTTCCTAAATGTCAGTTTAGCTCTCGCAAAACGTGCCAGGGTGACAGCCTTCAAGCCTGAAGTCCTCTATCCCCTGAACAGACAGAGCACACACAGAGGGCCTGGCACACACATTAGATCTGGCATATTTCCCTGGGCTGCCTTTGTGCCTCAGACCTAATCTAGAGAAAACATTACTGAAGGGCAGCTCCAACTCCATATCCACACATTCTAAGAAATCACTGTTTTTAAACAGCAAATAAATGTACGAATCAGAGTGAGGTTTGTAATGCAGATTCACCTCCACCGAAAACTGGAATACACTCACCAATTCATTCAGTGAGTGCCATAAGATGGCAAAATATATTGCACCATCTGCTTCACAGGGCACAACGTGTAGCTATACTGCTATACACGTTTGTCAAGTTGTTTTAAGGTCAAAAATCTGAATAAAACCTTTACAAATGCCTCTCTACAGTGACTCTTACCATGGATTTCAGAATTCTCATCAGGGAGTAAGAGCACATACACTTCAAAATGCTATAAAACCTCATTTTCAAAAATCTTTGTTTCAGGTGTAATTGACAGAGACTTTAAGCAACCTGTTTCTCAGTTCCAACTCTCCTTGGTGGATGCTACTTAAAGAAATCTGCTTAAGGAAACTGTATCATCACCTTAATTTATTAAGGGAACCCTCTGGAGGGTCTTTTTAAAACATACATGTCTGAGGTTTTTTTGTGTGTGTGCTAAGGAATCTGATTTTGCTAACCTTTATCAGTTAAAAAATACTCAATGCTATGGCCATATCTTTTCTGTCAGAAAGTCTGAGCTATTCCCATTCACATACCAAAACCAGTGAGTATAATTTTGTGTTATTTGTATGCCTACCAATCATACTGACTTCAATGGGAAGAAATGCAAGATCTATCTTCTTCTGTTTAGGAACTTCTATTTCTGCTATCAATGAACACTTCAGCGCCTTGCTGTATATATCACAGACTTGCTACTGCAGATCTACAGGGTAGTGAACAAGCTCTGTTTTGTAATGTGAAAAAAAACCATAATGACTTAAATAAGACCACTTATTTCTCTCTAACTATAATTACCTTAACCCACATTAGAAAACAACAACAAAATGCCCGAGGTTATTTCTCATCAAGGGAAAAAACACACATTGTTCTCCCCTGCTGACTATAATAACTTGTCAAATGTTATGACAAAATTCTTCGATAAAGTTAATCTTTTCTTCAAATTAGTTTTCCTGTGCTGCTCTCAAATATAAATTTTATACATGTTTCTCTTGTTACTTTATTTATAAAAAACACCAACATACTAGTTGACTTAAACTATCATAAAAGATTGGCAGACATGGCAAGTAGTATAGAAGGGAAATGAGATAAATAAGTAGTATAGAAGGGAAATTAGGTAAATAAACTGTCTTTTGGAACTATGCCCTTACATTCCTTTCCGTGGAGCTTCCTCAACTATATATTTTACTTACTATATGCCAAAGTTCTGACCAGGCATCCATAAAAACAGGCATTAATTTTAAATTCTTACTTAATTCTTAATTCTTAAATTATTTGTTTCTATTTTCTCTATCTCTTTTCCCAAAACTACAGTAACTGAATCTTTTCTGGAGATATAATTTTATTTTGAATTATCATTAGTGTCATTTTCTAAATTAAATCCTCATCCATACAAAAAATGTTCATTTATTCAATTTAAAAAAATAAACACAAACTAACAGTATTTGTTTTTACCTTTAAGTTTCATTTTACAGTATAACAAATATATTTTTGGATCTAAACCTACAATACTTTAAGATGTACAAATACACTGAGCATTTTTCAAGGCTAAATGCTTTATTGCAATCCTACATATGATCTTGCCTGAATGTATAAAACATTATATTTGGATAAAATATTTAAATTGATCCATTTTTCTTAAGTAAAATCAAGTCTCTTCCCTCAAAAATATACTGTTTGGCACAGTATTACCTGTATTTATCTGCATAGATAGCTAATCTATTTAAGTAATTACCTCTAGGAAAGGAAATTTTAAATAAATATCTAAAAGCCACAAAACACATTCTTTACTCTAAAAAATTTACTTTCATCTCCAGGAGCATTTCAGAATCTGTTATGTTACTGCAAATCATGGGTAGACATTTATACAAGAAAAATTACAAGTCCCAGAATGATAATACCCATTCTGGGGAAAAATAGCTAAAAATGCAGGCTATGTGGAAAAAATAATAAAAATGGACATTCCAATAGGAGTAAATTAGGGTTGTGGTGATTTGACTGCGTATCTCAGTCAGCAATTTGGGCCTGCCATTTGATTCAGCTCTTGAATCTTTTAAAATGAAATACTATTTAGTTAGAAAATGAATACATAAATATGGAAGTATCACATGTTTAAGAAATGAAGACTTGGTTTAAATTTACAACTGCAGTTTTGTTCCTTTTTTTTTCAGCTTTATGACAACTAGCCAAACACTTATCTTCCAGGCTTCATCTGTACAGCCTCCCCTGCGTCAAATGAACTGCCTTGCCACAGAAGTCATCCAAACTTCTTTCTACTGAAACCGCATGTAAACATATAAAATTTGGCCTATTTGGTCGTTCATGCCTAGCTGAGAGCAGAATACATCCCACATGGACTAGCCTGTTTGCTCCGATACCAAAATTATATCAGAACGTGGCAAAGCCTGATGATGAACAGAGGATTATTTTAGCGCTCCCATACTCTGAGGTTAGCAGGAGCTGGGAAATGTTACTTTGTACCCAGGCAAGGTACTGCCAATAATGCAGACTGCAGTCTCCCTCACTTCTTAAGCAGCATCTCTTAGTTTTGGCCATGTTTCTATTGCCAATCTTCTCCTCTGTTTCAGACACAAATCTAACATTACAATCTAATCACTCTTGAAAGGCTGATGATCTCAATGTTAATACACACAAACAGAAAAATAAAAAGGGTCAATCTACTCCTTCAGTTCAAGATGAATGAAATGCCAAAGTATAAGCTCACAAGGATACATAATATAACAGGTGGAAAGTTAAATACAGCTTAAATTTAAGCATATCTATAATGATAACTGTTGAGATCAGTACATCAATTTTTATTAAGGGTTGAAGTTCAATTATAGAATAACTGGTGTCAAACTTTTTAACATGTACATTTTTTTCTCAGACAAAAGCTTTGAAAATTAAGTATATTGCCCTATAAGTTATGCTGCTTACACCTTTCAATCATTTAGCTACATTTGTTCCCAATGGAATCCTCCAGGTCACCCCATTAATACTGGCAGAACAAGTCAGTGGGTTTGGCCCATTTTCATGCCCACACAAATGCACCCCAGAAGGTTCATAGGAAACGGAGGCAGAGGCAGCTAAACACCTTCTCCTTCAAAGAGAAGGACAGAGGAAAGGCAGAAGCGGAAAGCCCCAAATACACAGGCCTGGTCAGGGGGCATTTCAGGTCAAACCCCTCTGGATATTCCCCAGACCTCACATGGATTCTGCTGCTTTTTCATCACTGGGATTCTGCCCTGCAAGGCCTTTGCACAGGGCCACTTCCAAATGCTGCTCTCCTTGAAGTTTGCGAGGCTGCCCAGGAAGGAAACAGGATTTGGACAGCAGCACATTACCCACGGCAACGAAGCCAGTGCAGGCAGGAGCAATCACACTGTAAAACACGGCATAGCTGCCACCCAACGTGTGACCGTTTGGACGCTTAGTGACTGGACTGGTTACCACTGACTGCACTGAGATCTGTGGAGGTTTGAAGAACTCTTTCGAAAATTTATTTGGGCTGAATGCAATTTTTCATTTGACCCTAAAGATGCTAAAGCAAAGCCAAAAACTTAAGTGGGTAAAAAGTAAATAGAAATCTAGATGAACGGATATTTAGGAGGAAAATACTAAATTATTCAAGCAAAACAACTATCTATTTTTGAATTTTCTTTTCCCTTACCACTTACTTGATCAACTTGGTAAAACTGGGACAATTTTTAGGGGTACTTCCAAATCTGAATTTTCCATCGGAAACTGTTTAAACTGGCATTTTTTATTTCATTTTTTCAAGGTACTACACTCCTAATTACTGGCAGTAGTTGAGTTTTAATTCATCCTCTCCCCTGTGCATTAGGCAAGATATCTTGAACTTCTACCAAAAACAACTCACTTGAGGGGCTTCAGTACATGCATTGAGAGGCAAAAGTGAGATGCCCCTTAGAAACAGCAGATGATAAGCTCTATTTTTTTTTTAAGTTTTTACTACCAAAAAAAAGGAAGAGAGTCTGTTCCATGAAGTCAAAGTAATGTTGGAATTATTTATTATTTTTATTGTTTGAGAGCTCAAAGACGCACTGAGATCCAGAAGCAAACTGTGGTAGGCACTGTACAATCACTGAGATCTGCCCCAAAGAGCGTACAGTCTGCAGAAATCAAACAAAGGAAATGAGAGAAAAATATTTCAGCACTACAAAGAAATAATTGGTGCCACGGTAAAACACTATGTTTCTTCTATATTCTTTTCCAGAAAAGGAATGATTAATCAGGATTAGCTCCATAAAGACAAGAGCAGAGAGAAGGTGGGATATGATGGAGCAGCTGAGAAAAAGAAAGACGGTAAGAAAGAAAGTGGCACGCCAAACGTTTGAGGTACAGAGCATGTTAAGCAAGCAAAGCGACTGTGAGAGCTGGCAGAGAGAGCTGGAGCAAAACAGCCAATTAGGAAAAGGCAGAGAAAAAACAGTCAAAAATATCTGTAACCATCACCTCCTTCTTAGGCTGCTTCTGCAGCTGCTCTGCTGGCTTCAGTCTTTGGTTGCATGGCATGACCATAAAGCAAGCTCCACTGGATCTATGGTAGGTGATTTCAACTTAAAAAGGTCAAACAGGAACTCTGCATAAAAAACAGCTTTCAAAAAGATGCACATGCCATATATAGTAAACCTGTAACTGGAAGAAATGTATAAACTAAAACTATGTAACAAGTTAGAGCAGATACCTCAAACTGAAATGTATCACACATATCTTCTAAAACAGATGTTTGAAAAAGCTAACCAATACTTTTTACCACAGTGTAAGCAAGGCTTTTTGTAATATACAATACAGTATGCTTAAATGACATTACACACCCAATCTTGCTCCCACAGTCAATAATGCAATTTTGGCTATGTAAATAGTGACTGAATGCAGTAGTGTTAAACATTTTGTACTTAGGTTAGCGTAATGAATCTCTAATCAGTTGTGACTGCAAGTTACTACATATAAACAGGGATAGTTACTTTTTAACCCTAACATAATTCCCACAGTTATATCAAATGCAGCAAAACTGACACACTTGTTGACAGCTTGTTGAACAGTGAGGTCAAGCAATGAGCAGTGGCAAAGATCAAACTATACATTACCCTCTAGAGGTGGTCACTACGGTAGGTCACTACCATAACAGTTCTGCTCCTTTGCACAATATATCTTATATCGGACTCTTGATTTGCATTCCTGCTCAAGCACTTTTTCACTTGCAATAACACCAGGCTCAAACGATTATATTCCAAGAGGAAGATGAAGGACAACAGTCAAGTGATTTCACATTACTAGCCTTGCTTATTTTGAAACATAACCTAAAACATGTATTAAAGTTAGAAATCATAACTGGAGACCACCTCGCTTTCACATACTCCTGACAAAGAACCTATTTCACCTACGGACAATGATCACTGAATCTCGCCTGGTGTGCAGTCCAGAATATGTGAATTAAAGTTGACAGCACTGTACTTAATCTTCTTCTGAGACTTCAAACTATATGTTGTAACAGTCTAATACACCTTAATATAACAGTAACTTGTGTCGAGAATCATCATCCCTCAGATTACCTTACATACCTACCCTTAAATTGGCACACTTGCTCTTTAAAACAAGGTTTAGCAAAAATCAAATAGACTGCACTGATTTTACCTTACCATGTTTATTAATAACGTGAGATTAAAATTGTTTTATGTACAAAATATTAAAGCTCTCAATTATAAACTCACTGTTTTTGTTCCTTATTTGTTATTGTTTCCATATGTCTGGAAAAAAAAGAAACTGCTTGGAAAATCAACTAAGCATTACCTGGTTTCATGGGATTTGAGTCCGCTTTCTTGTAATTCATTGGCAAAACTCTAGCCGACTTAAAAAATAGTAACCTCTTCATATACCTCCACATGTTCTACTAAATAAAGTGGGGGTCCCTCCTATGTTACTCTTCAGGTGAGCAGGACTGCACCCGAGGAAGTGGGTCTGGTCCTGCTCAGCTCCTAGGGGGACATAACCCAGACAATTTTCCTAGTTCCTTATAATAAATCCAGTTAAATAAATATGACCACAAATAGCACTATATGCTCTACATCATTAGCAGAAGAAGCAGAAACACCAGTGTCAGAATAGGCTATGCATGGCAAATCTGAACTCAAGTCCATTTTACATTCCTCCTGACAGCTCCTGTAACAAGCACACAGAACTAAATAAAAAGCACGACCTGTTTAAACAAAGATCAGAGTGTCAGTTTTATCTCTGCATTCTCTCATGTTTGTCGTTTGGCATCAGAAACTAACACCCATACAAGTGTCTTACAAATATCGCTTTAATAGAAGGTTTTCACACAGGGCATGATGGGCTTGCTCTAGTCTACCAAGAATATTTATGTGGCTTTAAAATGGACATTTTTCTTCATGTGAACTCATACAGGTATTTTCTGTGGTTATTTTGCTTTAAATTAAGCCAATAGAGAGCAGAGAAAAAAAATGAGAGAGAGAGAGAAGGAATAACGTGTTTAGAAAGAAAGAGAAATTTTAAGATTCTTCTGTCTCAGCTTAAGACAATGAAAAAAAAATGGAAGAGCAAAGACAAAATTGTTTAAATATACTATTCCATGACTAAAAATTAAAATCAGTCAATTTATGTACGTATTATACACGGCATAGCCACTACATTTAACAATTTCAAAAGATCTGGAAAGTGAAAATTTTAAAACCTACTTGTATAGTATACTGCCAGACAATTTGTAGTGCCTGGCATCAAGGAACAGTTTATTACGTATGAATACAACATAAATTACTATCATATAACAACTCCTTAGCTACTCTTCTCAAAAAAGGTAGTTTTCTTATGGTAGCCAAATTTTGGATGTGCATATTTTAGCTGCAGTCTTGTATTATTATTTTAGCTACTGATATTCTGATGAATGACTAAAAGTTTACCTCATCAGACGTCAAGAACAAAGTTTAATAATCTTTCCTAGTTATCAATTCATCCAGAATATCAAAAAGCTCTTTTACACTATTGTCTTATACTAATTTAGAATTAACTGAAGTTGAAATGTCTACTAATATTGTAGAGCATCAGCAGATTTTTTACTTTTGGCATTGTCAGGTTATGGGCTGTGAAAGAAGAAATCTTCAACTATTGATCTTTTTCCAAACAGAACGGAATGTTTCAAATACATCCAGATTCTGCGTGCTTCCCATCATTATCTTTTAAATTACCCATATGCATGTAGGTATATAAATGCTGTCTGAAAACACAACATGGAAAATGCAGCTCTTAAGAAAGCAGCACATTAAAAGCCATGAAATCAACACCTAAACCTCCCAAATACGCATTTTTCCCCCTGTTCCACTGCCCGGTACACGCTAGATACCAAACACCAGTGCGGCGTACAAAAAATCCGCATGAATTTCGAAAAACTTACTGGACCGCTTCCTCCTGGAAGAAAACTTTGGGAGGTCACCGAAAGCCCCTCTCCTATGACAAAGGGAGGCTCCTGCGCGTCCCCTCGGCCCTCGCTGTGGCCTCTCCGCGGGGCCGCTGACACCTGGAGGCGGCCCCGGAGGGCCCCGGCCCGCGGCAACTCTGCGAACAAAGTAACTTCCCGCGCGGGCGCAGGGCGAGCCGCGGTGACAGCGCTGTCCTTCCGCCCCTGCCCGCACCGCTCCGGCCCGGCGGAGCGCGGGGACCTCGGCGCCTCCCGCTGCCCCCGCCTTCCTCCAGCTCCTCGGAGAAGCCCTTCCCCGCCCCCCGGCTGCCTCACTCTCTAGCTTTGGGGCATTTTATTTTTTTAAGGAGCAGAGGGAAGCCGCGGAGAGGCTCGCTTAGGAGAAGCCAGACCCTGGCGCGCTCGGGGGTGGGTGCTGGCGGGGACGGAGAGGGGCTCAGACGCTCGCACGCAGCCCCTCTCCCGCTCCGTGCCCCCCGCTCCGGCGGCTCCAGCCGGGAAGGCAGCGCTCCAAGGAGGCTTCAAGCGGGCTGCCTTGAGCCGATCCGGCAGGAGGCACAGGGCCCTGCGCGCACTGCCCCCCGCCCAGAGCTGCGCACAGAGCCCGCCGCGGCTCCCGCCCCCGCTCCCCAGACTCGCGGGTCCCGAAGGGGACTGGGCAGGGGTAGGGACAAAATACTCACCCTGCCCGCCGGGGCTGCTCTGAAGACGCAGGATTTGTGCGAGCGGTCGCCTCCTTCTCCGGGAGCCCAGCCTCCCCTCCCCCGCCTCCCCTCCCCCGCCTCCGCCACCTCCTTTGGGGGAGCACGAGTCCCCCCCCACC
>VWPW01000299.1:59408-112337 GCA_013389825.1 Crypturellus undulatus
CCCTCCCGCCCCGCTTCGCCTCGCCTCGCCTCGCCTCGCCCCGGGCGGGCGGTCGGCGCGGGAGGCGGGAGGCTGCGCCCCGTCCCTGCGCCCGCGGGACCGCCCCGGGATGACTTGAGCTAAGGCCCCGAGGAGGGCGGCGAGGCGCGGGGCGACCGACGGCCTTTCCTGGGCGGGAGGTCCCGGGCTGCCGTGGCCCTCCTCCTCGTCCTCCTCTCGTTAGGGCGCGGGGAGGGGGCGCAGGGGCCTTCCGCGCCGGCCGTTAGGCGGGAGAGCGGCCGTGAGGCGCAAGGGCGGCCGTTGGGCGGGAACGCGGCCGTTAGTTGGCGGCGCGGCCGTTGGGCAGGAGCGTGGCCGTTGGACGCGACGGTGGCCGTTAGTTGAAAGCGCGGCCGCTGGGCGCGAGGGCGGCCGTTGGCGGTGGCCGTGGCGATCCGCGTGCCCAAAGGTGCTCACAGGGCAGCAGGCAAGTTTGCAGGTGGCGGTGGCAGCCCCCTCTCCCTGGCAGGCTCTGCTGTGTTTCCCAGCGGGACTGAGCATGCACAGCGCTCTGTTCGCTTCAAAAATCAGGCCATGAAAGAATCATAAATATATAATATTATACTCCTATGATATTATGAGAGGAGAGCAGGAGAGTTAAATGCGTACATGGAGGAGAGGCAAATTACACAGAACGGGGCCTCGCTGCACGTCTGTCGAGCGGTCCTGAAGTGAAATATTTCAAAATCTTCTCCAGAATGAATTTAATTCCTACACGTTTGTTTTAGTATCGCCAACTATGCGAGGAAGTCTGCTCGATATCTAGCAACAATTAGCAGGCTTAGGGCTGCCTTCAGTGCACATAGTGAGTTGTCCACTGGTAAAAAAATAAATAAATAAAAATTTTGAGATGGAAAATAAGTAATTACAATCTATAAAAGAGCACTGACATCTGAACATTTCTCTTATGACAGAATGAAATAAAGGACATTTTCGTGAGGAAATAAAGGCATGTATCTCACACCAGCCCAACAGACCAAAGCAAAAGCCCAACATGAACTCAGACCGCCACATATGGGTGAGCATCTCTGTGACCTGGTGAGCTCCCGCTGGCTCCACGTGTGTGGAGATGGGGTTTGACTGTAAATCAGGAACTGCAGACTGGCCCTAAACACTCGTCTTTATGGTTGCTGTTACTGGGGAAAACATGTATTTATCTTGAAAGTTTGCATTTTGACATGTCAGCATTTTTACAACAATATAAATATGCTTGAATTTTTTTTGATCAGCCTAATGGTTAGGACCTATTAGAAACTGCCGAGCATATTCACAATCAATTCACTTATTCAGATGCCTGAATGCAAGCTTAGAAATGTAATTACAGGCACCCACCCTTTTCTGGAAATCTTGAGACTGTATAGTTTCCCCATGGGAAATCTGAGAAATAAATTCCTACCAAAAGAAAAAGGAATCTGCTAAGTACCGTTCTTATTTATTATTGTCTTCAATATTAAAAATTGGTAATGAAATGTTCCAGATATGGTAAGAGTGATTTTATGTAAATCCTTAATTTTAATTGTGGCTTAAAAGAACAAGCAGAAAAATCTTGATCTTAGTAATTTAATTATTATTTGACTTTTTTTTTTTTACTTTTGTTTTCAATCACCTCTCGAGCAACTGATTTTCATTTTTAAACCTAAATTTGCAATTGATGAGTATTACTGGATCTGGCTCTTTAGATACTGTGCTTCAACAAAGAGATGACATTATATGTACAGTCATTTAATTATTTGGAATTAAAAGTTTTTTATTCAGAATATTTCTTTATTATGTTACAAAATAATACTTCACTTTTTTTTTTTTACTTACATTTTATGTCAAGTTCTATTTGTATGAAAACTGTCATTCAATTAAAATTTACATAACATCGTTTTAAACTGTTAATTAATTAGGATCTTAGTCTACCTTAAATGTTTTTGATGCATTTCAAAATCATGTTTGCATTTTAAAATGTTTTATGAAACAACTGAAATAATGACCTGCAGAAATGGAATTAAATTGGCAGCTTTTAGCAACTGTGTCCTTCACAATCTCGGTGTAGATCTTATCCCCTCAGATTTAGTCATAGATTGCAGGAGGAAAACAGGCATTTTTTTTTTCCTAACTTCAAGCTGATTTTTCAGTTCTGAGTTAAATAGTATTCACTTAATAAACTACTCAAATGAACTGAAACAAAGAAGATGTCCACCAAAGCTGCAGCTCTGAAAAACTGTTTTCCTGCACCAGTTGCAACCTGTTCCATCCACTTAATCAGTGACTACAGTCAACTCAGTGGCATTACCATCTTCAGAACTGTAACAGCAAGCATCTGAATGAAGTTACTTCAGTTTATATGACAGCGAGGACAAAACCTAAGTAAGTTAGCTATATAGCTAATTTCATTTATAATTTGAATGATTGTACATAAATATTAACAAAAATAATAAGGATTTTTTTTAATGATGGAATAATACACTTTGCAGTTAGTCAGAACTTGCAATGGGATTGTGATCCAGTTCATAGGATCTGTGCTTTGAAGCCCCGCGTTAAGTGAACGGATCTAATATACTCTAGATTTTTTTTTTATGAATCTCAGGCAGTTTGATTTTTACTGATAGGAGTTCATGTGGACTTCTGCCAGCATGATGCAGCTGCAGAAGAGGCACAGGAGGCCACCACGGATTGACAGCCTGAAGCTTTGAAATCTGTGGCCTGTCCTATCCCATGTTACCTGGTTCCCCTCCCCTGTGTTGCTTTGAAACGTGAAACTTCCTGTGCCTTCACTGCAGAGCTCGTCCATTCATATGCACCAAGTAACACTTCCTAGTCCTGCCTGACTTACTGCTCATACACATGATGATACTTCCCTAAGGGGTCAGATTTAATGCACATGTGCAAGTACAGCTGAGCTATGCATTCAGGGTGGTCCTAGTTGAGACTCCTGAATATACAGCATGCAAGTTAGCACTCGTGTGCCTGAGCCTGATGCATTTCTGCGTGTCCGTGAAAACTGGACAAGTACAGAAAAACATCAAGCTGTGCCCGAACATAATCACCACATGGAGTAAAGGACATACACAGGAAGCCTTGTCCAAAGTAGCTTTATCTCTGCCCTGTCCAGGAGTGGAGAGACCTGTTGTTTGGGCTTTGTTGCTAACATAAAAAATAAGCTATAGGGTTTTTACTCTGACTTTTTCATCTTTTCCATAGACATTTAAAACTAGACCTAATACATAAATACTGTATCAGTACTGACATTTCTTTAGAGGGGGGAGGTCTTTAGCATGCAGTATTTTAAATCTAATAAATATATAGCTAATTCTTAGCACTAAATACATCAGTCAAATCATTCTTATATATATTTTTCCATTACATTTCAGTGATCTTTCAACTGTGGTGAGATGTTTCCATCTTAAAATGTGGAACTGCTGTACATTGCCTCTGGGAAAAAAGCCCGAAGCCACACAGTGATGTATCTGCTCAACAGTGTGAAAGGAAAAATCCCTATTCACAGTCCTGCGTAGTCAACATTACCTGCTGGTAAGCTTCAGATTGCCTCAGTTGCTTAACATCATGATTAAAAGGCATTTGTTTTTTTCTTGCATTATGCTGTCTTCGACAGAAGAGACCAAAAAAATCTCACATTTGCTCACATACCAAGCAAACAATTTTACACTGTCCAAATACAGGTTTTTCTTATTTTTTTTAAAACTCGTACAGTAGCGTTGTAGATACCATAGAGCCTTTTACCTTCCCCTCACGAGCAAAACGAAAGGTGTAAGTCTGGAATACTGAAGAGTAATTATGTGAAGTGTGAAATTGAGTAGCTATATCCAGCAGCTACAGAAAAATGACAGCACAAAACCTCAGAGAAGTCACATTGTTTCATACCAGAGATGCCAAAATGGGTTTCAAATTATATTCAAGTTTTAATTAAGACAAATGAGTAATGTCACAAATCATCCATTGTGCAGGTTACAACAAAATGAAATAACTACTAGAATTTGTTCTCCTTAAATAATGATGTAGTTCCCAGTTTTATTTTACTGGAGTTCTTGAAGATTTCTACTGTGTTGAAGACTGGACTATTACAAGTACATCTAAGCCTGAATAGCAGTTTGCTATGTTGCTACAAATAAGATGAAATTAGTATGCCTTCTCCCATATTAAAAAGAGAGAATTAAGTAGAGTGAATGCAAAGAAGAAAACAAAAAAGCATTTATATTTTGGAAGATCAGGAGTGATATATTTGGAATGGCTCTAGCGATTAGTTTCATTGTTAGTAAATTAAAAAATTCAACTGAGATGCCATCTACAGTGATGAAACTTGTTTTTTTTTTCTACCAAGGATACATATTCTTCAGCTACGAGGAAAAAGTCCATTTCCAAATCACTTTTAGCAACAATCAAGCAGACATATTTGTGCTCCTATTTTAGAAACATAGATCCCTTTTATAAACATTAAACAGTTTACTAGTGGAATTTTTCTTTTATTATAACTGTTTCATGTCGTGTCTTTCATGTAAACATTATAAAAAGGATTTAGTGTTGGATTTAGAAGTTGGGGGTTGGATTTTTTTTGCCCTTTGTTCCTATTTTGTATTTTATTTCTTTGGAGAGCACTTTTTCCCCCTTTCAGGAAATTTCACATAATCTTTTCCATTCGTCATCAGCCAGGTTGCTGATTACCAGAGTAACTGCCAAGCTTTCAACTCCTTGTCATCAATGGGCTGTGAATGACAGACAGCATTAATGTTGGCAAGCTCCCACTCTCCTTTTCGCCTTTCCCAAATGTAATTAAACTGCACTAATACAGCAAAAGAAAAGCTGCAGCTTTATTTTACTCACCCTAATAACATAACAATTAAATCACAGAAGCACACAATGCAGTCAGATAAACCCATCATGACAAGGAAATTCAGAGGTATGGGAAAGTGTGTATCTACCATGTAGACAAAAACACATAAGTTAAGACTCTTTTCCTCTCCTAACACAACTGCTACAGCATTGTTTGACCTTCAGTAAGATGATAAGGCCAATATTTGAATAGCTGCCTTGTTGCAGGCTGGTGGAGGGCCTCAAGTGCTTCCTCTTCTGCTACACCTTCAGTTTAAGCATTTAACAGGAAATAATAAGCTTCTCCTTCAAGTGATCTGTTATCTCCCTGGCAGGGTTTTCCGAATTTCTAGCAGACTGCAGGCACTGTGTAACAGACCAAAGGGACGCCTGTTCCAGGCAGCCTGATGCCATCTCCTCATCAGTCTCCATAAGCTCATTCCATGACAGCCTGACACAGGAGTCCCAGGTGGTGAGTCCCCTCTCCAGAGCCCCTGCCACCACCAGTCACTGCTCCAGTCAAGCGATGGCCCCTCATCTTCAGCTTCACCTAGTGCAAGTGAAGAGGTGGCTGTGCTCTTTTTTAACTCTGGAGTGACAGATACAGAATGACATATGTATTCTACATCAACATGAAACAATTGCATCATTTTCATAACTTTCTTGTGACCCCAAAGGGTCATGAAGTTTTCTGGAATGTTCAAGGTCAAGTGCAGAAGATGTTCTTTCTGAAAGGGAGGATTCAGTAACAATCTTGTTCGGCTCACCGCCTCCTCCTCCTCACCTAAATGCACATCCGAAGAAGGAACAGAAGGGATGTGGGACATAGCATCCAATTCTGATGGCATTGCACAGCTCGCCCACCAGAAAGAGATGGAATTATCTTCATCTTCAAGGAGCCCCAGCCATTGGTTTAAAGTTTTGGGAGGAGCTAGAGGATACAAGAGAGTCAACAAGCAAACAAGAGACCTCGGCTTAATTGCAGAGGACTGTGGAGGCCTGTAGAATGCACAGATACCAGTGAACATTTCTGGGGTAAATAAAGTTATCGGTAGATCAATTGCTGTATGTCTTTCTGGACAAGGCTCCTGGAACAACACTGGAAATTATCCATCTAGCTCTGAGCTCATAAATGCATTGCTTCTTGCATCCATGCTCTGGCATGAGAAACATGCACATAGAAGGAGGCTGAGCAAACGACTAGCAAACCTGCTGGAAAAGGGATTATAGTCTGTTTTACTTTGAAATTATCAATAAAAGTAATGGTTTATGAGACAAAGTAAACTTATAGTAATGCAAATAAATGGTTCCGCTAAATGCGGACAGCAGAAAAAAAGGAAAAAGCTGTTTATATGGATAGCCAGACTACAGCATGAAAATGTCTAGTGAAGGTATGTCTCATTTCAAAAAGAAAAAAAAAAAAACCCAAAAAACAAGGGACACCAATAATTAGTGGGCAAAGCACGGAAAAAAACAAGGACCTATCCCAGCATATACTTAAAACCAAGCAGTTGAGCAACACGAATGGGAGCTTAGTTATTGACCAACATGGGCATAGCTTCAAACTTGACAATTATTAGATCAGCCTGGGTAAGCAGACTCCAAGGGGGTCTGTTTGCCTGTACTGTTTTTGGTGACTAATAGTGACTGACAATTGACAGGCGGTACCTTATAAATCCAGGCGGTGGCAAATCCTCTAAAGATCTGTTTGCATGAAGCAAGTAATTTACCAGTGTGAACAAAAAATCTCGCAACAAAAAGTACAGCTGAACATTATGTTAGTCTTCTAGCAGAAGAAACCTTTGGTGGAAACCAGGTTTTGGACAAAGTTCACAGCAGGATCTGGTGTTTTAGATTTTGAGTAGACCTGAGTGAGGAGTGAATTACTGTACTTTCAATAATGTGACTAACATGTAGTGAACAGTAAAAAGAAAAAAGCGATACATGTAACAGTTGAGCCACTGGAGTGAAAGAATATATAGGAAAACACTAAAGCAATAAACTGAAGATGAGGTGGAGCTAGAGGGTTCTGTTCGATTTGTTCTGATATGACACTACTCCTTTAAACAGGCAGCTGCAGCATGGTCCAAAAGACTTTCTGAGTAAGAGTCGAGGTTTCCAGCCTGTTTCAGCACAGAGTAAGGCTGCAGTGTTTCCAGCCACCTCTAGGCTGCCAGCAGGAGAACCAGTACATCTAATGGCTACCTCTTCTTTTGCCAGGAAGCAAAGAAAGAAAAGGCCACAAAGGACATGGAAAAAATGTATCAGAAGAGCATAGCTGAACCTTCATCTGTGCCTGTGCTTCAACCACATTCTAGTTAGGAAAAAAGGAAAAAGGGAAAAAAAAATACATGTCAGAATTGGTTCCTGCCTTGAACCCTTAAAAGACTTTCTGTGAGTGACCATGAGTAGATGATTTCCCAGATCCTGTAACAACTTAATCTGCTTTTTCACACTGAATATTAAGCCTGGATTGTTAATGAAATCAGCCCAAAAGACAAAAGGAAGTGCTTTTATTGCAGACCAGGTTTGTGGCAATCCATTATGCTGGCTTTTGATTTGATAGTGGGTAGCTCTATTTGTAAGACCACCAGAGAAGTCTTTGGTTGAGGAACTCTTCCTGGCCTTTTCACTATGACTAGTGAAAAGGCCCAGGGTACATGCTAGTATCTTTGAACAAAGTTATATACATTTACAAATAGTCTGGGATCAGTTCAAGGTTGCTGGTCTACTGTACCCAAAGAAATATGAATTGTTTGGAAAAGAATGACTGTAGCTCTGGCACAGAGAACAGTGAGGAGGGAAATTCTACTCTTAAGATATTTGAACCCCAGCCAGCCCCACAGACACTCACAGATGTACAGTTTTGTGGGACTTTAATCCTAACAGAGGAGGCTTATTTGTGTGTTTCACAATATTACATAACATTTGCATGAAAAGGGTTGGTAAGGAATGTTATTTCAGCGGTCAGTGTGTGATTTAGTACTTTCAGAGATGAAAAGGTTCTGATTTTTTTTTTCTGTGTTAACCTACCTGGGTTTCAATTCTCCCTTTCTATTAGACCCAGATGCCAGTGTTTTGGATTGAGTATTGATACAGGAATACAAATAACTTGAGAGGACGACATTTTATTAGAGTCAATAGTTAGGGTCTCCTGGGAAAAATTACTGCATACTCTGCCAACTATTAAAATTATAGAATATTTTCACAACGAGACGTATGGAAGGAAGTTTGTGATCAGACCAGACCAGGCATCCCAGCAGTAGTTCCTCAGATTCAAAAACAGTGGGGCAGTTTATTCACAGATTAGAGTAAGTGCAATGTAACCCAAAAGCATGGATTCAGGGCTAACATTGGCTGCTATTAACAATTTGTCTAGATAGTTCTGTTGTTGGACTGACTGCAAATGCCAGTCTACACAAACGAGGAACAAAGAATTGATTGCTCAGGGGAATGAGCATGTTTGGAAAGAGATGGTTGTCCCCTGTCTTCCTTCAGGAGGAGTTCTCCTGCGAATCCAGGAGAACAGTGGCTATGGGGACTCCAGAGAGACCAACTGATTCCCACAGAGAGAATCTCATCTTGGAATAGTGTGCATTTGGCAGCAGCTCGCCTGAAACATGATCACTTCCTTAAAATACCTCAGGGAAAACTGTTCACAGAGGGAAGGTTCAGGGTTTATGGTAAAACACTGATAGCAAAAAGGAGCAAATAATAAATGTTATTAGCTAGCTGTAGATCCACCAAGGGAAAAAAAAAAGCTGCCTAATGTTGTCATCATTTTAAAGCTGCTGAATATTTAAGGAATTGCAAACAGTGGCATCATTTCTGCTGGGTGAAGTGCAAAATAGATAGAGAAAAACTGTCCAACAAAGCTTGAGGGACAGGAGGGATCTCCTGCTTGCCACTCTGTGCAGCAGTATTTTAGGACTCTACTTCAGGGGCACATCTTTCTGATATTCTTGAATAAGGACTGGTGATTGTCATTCACTTTATATCTTTGAACTAGTTTGCAGAATGGCTTAAAGTTTAGCGGGGAGTCATACGCAGGTCAGGAAGGAAATTTGACTGAAAAGTATTTCTGTAGTCCAGTGAGACTCTAGGAAACAAATTAAATATGTACCATCTCAGAGCAGCCCACTTCTGAAGAGATAGTAGGGATATTCTGAGAAGCTGCTTGTACTTCAGCAGGCTTCCTTAGCAACAAAAGGCAGGAATCGGCATTTCTCATTCCTTTGGAAAATTATAGGAGAGCACGCCACAGAAATAACGTGTTTACCTGAAGTTTGACTTCAGGTTACAGACTTCTCCAGATCTGCTGTGTGGAGTTCCCCTAAAGTAACAATAATGTGAGTCAGGCAGAAGTTTCAGATTCCCACAAACTGAAGTGTTTCAGACTGACTTGGATGTATCTGAAGACAAGTTCTGATAAATAAAACTTCGTGATACTGATACCTCTTGTGTGTGACTCAGGAATACTTCCCAGCTCCTGGATGTGGCTGCTGCCAAGCTGTGCCAGGAGGAGACCATGCTACACTATCCCTTCTGCATCCTCATTTTCATTCAAAGATTCAAGGGATTCTCAGCCACATGGACTAGGACAGCGTTGTATGGCTGGCAAAACCAGGACTGCCGGGTGTGCCACAAGGGACAGTTCTTTTCAGTAAAAACACTGCCATACAAACAAAGATGATTTATTTAGAAACGTGTCGGGCCCTGTTCACTTTCTCGCATCTAAAGCAGTTCCTGAGCTTGTGGCAAACTTTGGAGACGACAGTGTCCTCTCCACAGAGCAAGCCACAGATGGAACCACTTGGAAGTGGGAATTGAAGAGTCCCTAACACTGCTTTGTGAAATCAGTGCTCATTTTAGCTGCGATAATCACTGAGCAGCTGAATGGTTTGGGGAACTTCCAGTTCATGAGAATTCCTGAAAATGTCTCAGATTTGATTTGGACTGAAATGAAATTTTAAAAACCCCCTCAAATTTCCCATGGACAAACCACCAATCCTCCTTTTGAGTCAAATCTAGGTGAAAACCTTAAACTGGATAAACCTTGGATAGGTCGCTACACAGAGCTGATGTGAACAAAAGTAAAGCAATAGTAAAGATGTGGTTTTGTTCCAGTAATGAACCCCAAATTACCTAGAATGTTCATTAAAGAGCATTTTCAGTGAAAATGTTTTTTTCTTATCCTTTTTCATCCCAAATTGGAGAAAGTATTTGTCAAACTTGAAACTGCAAAAGCTTCAAAAATGGACTCCTCATTGGAAAACAACATGCTGGGTGGCTCAGCCAGGAATTCCTTCTCATCCAAGTAGCCTCAAAGAAATCTGGGCAGGCAATAGAATCGGGAATATTCTCTGAGTAGGGAATCTCGGAAGAAATGTGCAATGAGATAAAATTGTTTAGAGTAGAAGATGAAAGTATTCCCTCAGAAAGATATGATACAGCTTCTTAAAATTAAAAATCTGTAATTAATCTTCTATGAAGACTATTTTAATTTTATTTCATTTTGGAAGTGAGTTTAAGGTATCACCCTTTGAGGCTGAATGGCAATGATGGAGAAATTGAATTAGTGAGACATGGCTATGATCTGGCTTGAATCCAATCATAATTGTTGCCTTTCACTTCTGGAAAGTCATAAGAAGCTGTAAAACTGCCTCACTGAATTGTGCAGCAGAAGCAATGACTCCAATCCAAAAATCACCATCCAGAAATAAAGAGGCAAAAGGGCTGTTCAGGAGTTCACACTATGTGGCCACAGAGTCCTTAGCTCTCTGAAGGGAGGGCAATGCATTTGTGTGAAGAGTACAGAAGAGAAGGCTAAATACACAAAATGAACAAGTACTGAGATAAAGGTCCTAGCAAAAAGACAGGGAAAAGATTTTGGGCGGAGTGCTGTGTCAGAGATGGCTGGAAGTGTGAGCCACACGGTCCGCTGTTATTTGAGTCCTTTTCTACGTAGGGAAAAAGGTTGGCATTAGAGAGTTGACCCATTTCTCCTCTGAACCAGGACAGTCAGCAAAGCTCAAGTTCAAGCCTCAGTGGGAAAGAGGTGTTACACTGCTTACATGTTACTTGCATATTTGTGATGGTTTAGAAAATGTTTTTTTCTCCTTTATTAAGCACATGGATCCAGTTTGTCTTCTTGTCACTTGCAAATGGACAATGGAAAAGAAAAGAGGAAAAAAAAAGTACTGGCACAGGCAGAAGTGGATGCTACACAATAAGGTCAAGGAACTGGGACGAACACAGAGGGAAGTCCACAGTGGGACCTTTTTTTTTTTTAACATGAAAGATGATACTCTTAAGCTTGGGAAATAGGAATCTCATGCCAGTTGATGGTAGAATCTCAAAAATAATGTGTCAAAGATGTTGGAACATTTAGAATACAATCTTCCGCTGTTTCAATGTCATCAACATGTTGTTCTCACTATTTTCTATGACAAGAGAATTTATTGAATCAATTTGTCTTCAACACATGCTAAATGTACTGTATGTAGGTGGGTAAGCTAACCTTATTTATACAGTATTACAAGGGAGAATGTGAACTACGCACATTTTTGTACTCACAGTCCTGAAAATTATGTTTCTTTTAACAGAAAATACCACACAGCCGTTTTTGGAGTAACACTTTTCTCACATCTGATCTTACATTGTTTCTTAAAAGAATAGCTTCAAAGAATAGCTCATCTGGAGCACCAAAGCTAAGGTAAAAAGTGTTCATCTGGCTTTTCTTACTTGACTTAAATTGAATTGAATATCAAGCCAGATATTCATCTCTCTTCCCTACCTAAGATACACTGCTCTGAGCATAAGAGTCCGAGATATCTTTCCGTGCTGACCTCAAAGCAGCTCTCCATGCTTCTCACCTCCACTCTTTTATTTCTTTTTCTGACCCTTTTCTTGATTTATGGGGAGACTCTCTCTTTTTTCTTGGCCTTTTAATGCGCTATTTGTGTTCCCGCTGCTCTCCCCCTGCATGATGCAGATGAACACTCAGCTCTTGGCATTTTCCTAACCCTTAGCTCTGATCACTTAGAATGTGCTGTGTGCGCCCAAGGGTCTTATGTCTCCAGCCTGCTCCTTCTGACTCCATTAATTTTTTGTTTCTTTCTAGCATAACCTATGCAATGCCTTGCACCTCTACACCACCACATGTAGACCACTCACTTTTGCCACTGAAGTCCAAAGGGAAGTTGGGCTTGTTTGTCTTAATTCCTAATCTTGTTGCAATATCAGAGGGATTCCAGATGTCCTAGAGTTGCTTCTGATCGAGGTGGTCTTCAGAGTCTTTCATATTGCTCTTTTCTTGCCCTGTTCCCTTCCATCTTTGATATTTTCACTGTCCCCTTTTTACAGTCTGCTTTTACAAACAGATATGGGCCATCTTCCTTCCCTGCTATCTTTCCTTTAACCTTGTTCCTAGAAGCTTGTGCTGGATGCTGTGCCCTCCTGCCCCCTTATCATCCGGTCCTTCCCCAGTTGCACTCCAGTATCATCCCTGTTCTTCTGAACTTTGCTCTTAACAATGTTAAATATTCAGAAGGAACAACCCATTCCTTAAATATCAGAATTGAAGTGCTCTGGTGCTCTGTGGAGATGTACATCTCATCTCTGATTGACTTCGATGTCTAAGGAAGAGTGGTCTCTGGCTGCAACTTTTTTCAAAACTGAGATGTTTCCATGGTCACTCTCCCACATGGATACTCAGATGTCTAGAAAGAATTTAATCTAAATGACAGTCTTCCTCGGCAGAAGTAATTGTAGGGTTTCAGATCACTTGCATTCATCAGTGTAAGAATTCAGTTATCTTCAGGACTCTTGCTGCCTGACAAATTTTGTGTTATTGACTTGTTGAGGTGTTCCGGGAGGCACACACTTTTGCATGCCCACAGACAGAATAGGATTGCATGAGTGAAAAAAATAGAAAGAAAATTCCAGTATTTGTAAGTACAATATTAATCTCAGGCTCTTTTACAGTTGTAGACTGTGCTGTTTATCTTTTCACATCATCATTTTACCCTGTCATTCCTGGTCATGTTGCCTCACCTACTATACCTTTCCTAGGCATAATACATCCTTACAAAGCACTCCCCTGCTTTCATGGATATAAGCTTGTATATGACATTAGCTGTTTGCTTGTATTGCTTGTATCACTGTTCAGATCATCACCTGCCAAGATAGAAATGCAAAGCAAGCCATATATGTATCCATTCAGCATATGAAATTGTGTATGCAGGAAGTTCAACCAGTCTGTACATTTGAGTGCTTTGTAACTTTGCGTGAAGCAATGGAAAAAAAACAGTTCTGTAGCAGTGTACATCCAGGCAGAAGTTTGATATTCTTTTCCGAGTTTTATTGTTTGTGTTGAAAGAACAAAGGACTCTTGTGGCAGAGGCCACATCTGTGTCTGCGTTTTGTACAGTGGCAAGCACTCAACACGTAGTCATTGATACATAGGCATGACAATTTGCAAATGGGGGTCATGTCTAAACACAGAATTTGGACACTCTATTAAGGTTCTCCAGGGCTTGCACAGTTTGAATCAATTTGGCAATAATGTTGGGCACTTTATAAAAGCAAGACTAAACAAAAAGCGAATAGAAAAAAAAAGCAAGACTCACTTGAGACATGGAAATTTGGACATTATTCAAATCACAAAGTAAAGAGGGTACAGGGCAGTACAACGGGTAGCTGTTGAAACAGATCTGGAAGTTAGAAGAACCTCCACTGCATTTTATGGTGGAAATCCTTTCAAAGCGGAGAACTTGGGGCCCTGCAACTTTCCAAAACTGTATCAGGTAAAAAAGGTTTGAGTGATTTCTCTAAAGTGGATGAAATGACAGCTGCATAAAAAGCATCTTTCCAATATCTAATTGATTTGGGCTCTAGCTGAAGTATAATTACGTGAGAATGCACGACCAACAACAGAATATAGTGTAAAAGGTAACAGGTCTGTGAACGTGCTATAACCTTCACGTTGTTTGGATTTTGCTGGGAATGTAATGAATCACAGTCCATATTTAGAATCTGTCTATGTAAATATGGACAATAAAGAAGCAAGTAGTTAAAGACAGGGTCAAAGAAGAAAGCGAGAAGATGGAGTACAGTATCTATGCAAGCTCCATAGGGCAGGGTCTGTTTCTTTACCAGTATTTGTACCATCCCCAGATTAATAGAAACTTTGTTTCTGGATCTGCAGGAACTAAAATTAGAAGATAAATTAATTTTAAAATGACACAAATCACAGAGCAATAGCATCTGATGATAGGAAATATCATTAAACATGCTGCATACATACGTATTAAAATGAACTCTGCTAAAGGGATGCTTAGTCAGAAGATTTTACAAAGTTAGAGGGTTTTGTATACAAAATTCATATTAAACTCTGCATGTATATTAGGCAACAATTTACAGTTCTCTTAATTTGTTTAATTGTTTATATCTTCCCTAATTACTATCCTTAATTCTGTTTCATTACTTCCCACAGTGTAGGGAAACATCATAGAAACATCCAGTTTTCATTGAAGATAATGTTAAAACATGTGTTGAGTTCAGTGACTTGTTTCAAATTGTATGCTCTTCTTATGCCTTGATTTACTTCAGCAAAAAGGGAATGGAGTGGAGAATAAAATGGAGTGAACTTCTTTTCCCCATGAAAGTTTTTCTGGGAGAAGACAAAAAGAAGGGGAATAAACAGAGGACTAGAACAGATAAAATGTATCTAAATAGCCGAGAAATTCAGTGAGTCATTTGGATTGGAAGAGAAAAGCCTTCTTAGAAATGTTCAAGTATTTCTTATACTTTTTTTCTAGTCGCTAAGGTACTTACGGGGTAGACCTGAGTTCACACCTCTGGCGCTTGGCTCTTAGGAAGTCACTGGATCCTGCAGTTCAGGAAAATCCCTAACTACTACAAAGAAGGACATTGTCTGAAACAGAGAGAAGGGGGATTTGAAGGTGGGTCTTATTTTTCATTTTTCTCCATAACTCTCCTAGCCGCTGAACTACACAAGGTCATGCAATAACCTTCAGTTTATTTATACACGTTTCCTTATGAATCTGACCATTTCTTTCAAATTTTCACTTTTTTTCAGAAAAGCTCAGAAATAAAACATTTCAGGTCAAACAGAACATTTCCATTTCACTTGAAAAGGAATGTTTCTCTTTCTCTAAAACCCCAAATGTTATTGCAGGTCACACGGAAATCAAAAAGCACATTAGATTCAGCTACCAAAATCATTTATTCACACAGCTCCATGGCAGAGTGTTTTTAATGGCAAATTAACAACTATAGTATGCTCTGAGACCTTTGGATGAAAGAGACTATAGAACTAGAAGGGATTATTAGGTATATTTAATTTGCCTTTAGTGACATGATGGAGGAAATAATCAGTGTATTAAACATATATGGAATATTTTTGGAATGTATAGTCTGCTGGAAAGGAATGAATGGTTTATGTTATTAGCTGGGAAGTGAAGTATATATAATCCACTGTGTGTGGCTGTCATCAAAGCTCTAACAGGAATGCAAAACTAAATGTTCTATTTTTACTTTTCCTTTTTTTTTTCTTCCTCTCCTTGTAGTTTTGGCAGAACAAAGAGAGACCTGGATAAAATGCAAAAGATTGCTTTGCATTTATCATGATTGTGTTCGAGTCACGGTCTTTAGTGTCAGGGCAGAATAAGCTTATTATTTATTACCTGCATTAGTGTGGAGCAGAGAAACCCATGCTCATATTTAAGCTCCAGCATCCTACACACTGTATATTCATGGATAGGAACTGTCTCCGCTCCCAAAGAGTTTATCATAAAACAGTTATGGCAGACAGGAAGCAACAGAGTCACGGAGGTGTTTTGCTGTTGATCTAACTTACCTGGAGCACAATAAAGACAGGATTCGGGTCCAGGTCTCCTGACTCCCTTGTTTCTCATTTTCTTGAAACATACAGCCTTCCTCTAAAATTACTACCCCGAAAGCTCATGATCTCAGTGAAAGTATAATCTTTTATGTTCACATATTTCAGCAGAGACAGTAGATGAGTATGATACATGATTCACTAGAAGGTGCACACAGAGAGACCTTTGTTGTTTTAACTATGTTGTGATAGAATTAAAAAATACACGTATTCCTTTTATGTTCCAAATATGACCTGGCAAGCACATTCATTTAAAGAAGCTGCTGATAATGCCAAACAAGAGATTAATCAGTCCTAAATTCCTGCCATTTGTAAAAAAAAAAAAAAAAAAAAAAAAAAAAAACATGGTAGCACAAGCCTAGTCTTATTTTATTTCGGTATTTTAACAACAGATGCAATACTGCCTTTGTTATTATCCTTTATTCTTCAGACAGTGTTCCCCTCCTAATTGTTACTTGTCTTCTTTAGTAAGATTGAGAAATGGCATTCTTTGAGCTCAAGTAAATATCAAAGCAATCTTACTTGTAATGGCATGGCTGCTTTCAATGAGTTGTGAAGTGTGGTGAACTAAAAAAGGAATTTAGTACTCTTTCCAAATTAAATAACGCTAATTTCTTCTGAACACAGGTCCCTAGACTTGAGAACAATAGTGGTTATAATACCTTCAAAGTCTGAGGGCAATTTTGGAAACGGCAGTCAGGAAGCAAAATGCATTAAGGCTGCAACCCTTAGGACAGTGCAAAGTGAATGAGTTTGGTGAGAACCAAAGCTGCCCACGGCACCCAGGGGGTTTTACCAGCCTCAGGCACCCCACGTGGGGACAAAACACCCAGCAGCTCCTGGCAGAGATCAGCAGCAATGCAGGGGAATGCAGCTCTGCATCTGTCTTTTCCACTTTGATTTTTCACCCCTTTTGCCACTGCTGTGAGGGGCATTAGGGCTGTAGCTTTTGCCACAGTTCCCCACCATCTGTGCACCTCTTTGCAAGGGCTGCTAGCTCTTGTAATTCATCACGATATATAGCATTTTTCTTGGAGCCTCGGCGCCAGGAATCATGATTATACCCCTCAAAAGCGGCTGGTTTTCAGCTTTTGTGATTGCAGAGGAGTTTGAATATGTAAATTCTAAAGGCTCCAAAATCAAAGGCAAGTTAAAAAAAAAACAAAAAGCTTGCTTCTTTAGTATCTCCCTTTAAACAGGGCTCATTCTTTTGTTTTTAGCAATGTGTTTATTTAACAGAAATAAGGAAAGATAAAAAAGTCATTCTACTCATTGGTTTAAACCTCTTGGAAAATTCTTTCAGATTTTGCTGAAAAATCAGTGTTTCAAATGATTCTTCTGCCAACATTTTCCCCTTTGAAACATCATTTTTAATTTCAGAAAAGGCTCTCAACAAAACTATCTAAGCATTTCTATGTAGAATTTAGTGATTAATCTCTGTAAAGCGTCATCATTAAAAGCAGCAGTACTTAAAGCAGGTTTAGGTATCAGCATAGCTCTGATATAATAAGCACTAGCTTATTCTAACAGCGAGGTGAGGTGGGAACTACAACCTTTTTCTCCTCTAGTCTAAATTAAACTCCATGTACGCTAAAGAGTTTGAGGTCAAACTCTTCTCGGTAGTGGCCAGTGACAGGAGAAGCGGTAATGGGGATAAATTGAAACACAGCAAGTTCCATCTCCATGTGAGGATGAACTTCTTTCCTGTGAGGGTGACAGAGCCCTGGAACAGGCTGCCCAGAGAGGCTGTGGAATCTCCTTCTCTGGAGATCTTCCAAACCCGCCTGGGTGTGACCCTGTGCCACGTGCTCTGGGTGTCCCTGCTGGAGCAGGGGGTTGGACTAGATGATCCCTAGAGGTCCCTTCCAACCTTGACAATTCTGTGATTCTGTAAACTACTCTGAGCACATCTATGCATGCAGATGTATAAATCTTAGATGGAAACATACACAATTAAAACAGGGATAGCATGGAAGCCTATGTTACACCTCTGTATTTAGAATAATTGTTCTCATAATGAGCACCTTCTTTAGGTAGAGAGAACTGACTTTGAAACATGTCAGGAAATACAGGGAACGCACCGAAATGAGGAGTTTTGGGGGCTCTTACTGATAAGGCAGAACTGACAGAGCTGGCCAGGAAGTCACCATTTAAGAACTACCTTAAAATTACCTTGATTAAATTCAAATTGATGTCGTTTAAATCAAGTGAACTTAGCGAGTGAAATGAACTTTCTCGTGTTAGGAAAAAGAACTCAAAGATCTGCTTCTTGAGTTTATTTTGTGAGCCTTTCCACTTTCCTATGTATTATTCTTATGATAGTTCAAAACAAGTCAGAAGTATTCATGGATTTTTTTTTTTTAACTGAAGTGTCAAAATGTCAGTTGTTTTCATTAAAATATGAACAACAACAAAAAGCCATTTCAGTCAGAATTCAGAGAATATTGCTGTTATTTTGAAAGTAAAACAGAATTTCATCTCCTGTGCCACTATGACACCACAGTAAGCGTTCATATCATATGCTTTTGCTTGTAATAGGTATTAAGGTGAAAACAGGAAAAATATGTAAATAAAACAAGCAGTGTTCAATTAACACATTTCCCCACACCCACGCACTTGATATTTTTGCATATGGAATCTTCAAGATATTTATTTGGAGGAAGGAGAACTGATGCCGCATTTCCTATGTGGTCTTGAAAAATACTTGCTTTCCGTCCTGACCCATAATGGGAAAAAAAATAAAAAATAAAAATCAGAAACAGCCCCTTCGCGCGCTGCCCAACGGCAACGGCCACGGAGCGTTAACGGCCGCAACGGCCGCACGCGGCGGCCTCCTCCAGCCCCCGGCCCTTGGCCTCAGAGCGGCGGCAGCGCGGGCGGCGGCGCCCCCTCGTGGCTCCCATCTCCTGGGAGCTTAGGCCGAGGAGCACCAGGAAGCATAGTTTTAGTTAGGAAAAATCCGGGATTTCCTTGGTTTCCGAGGTACTGGGGTTCTTCGTTCCTCTCTAAACCGACTGCAAGTCTCAGGTTCACCCAGACGCCACCATCTCAAGCAGACGAGTTTTGTGCTGCTCTGCTGTAAAGCCACAAATCTCCTCCTGGCTTCACTTGAAAGGCTTGCAGCCCTAGCGGAGAAATGTGTTTCTGAGTCTGATATCCTGTGAATTTCTCCAGGTGAGGTGTTTCGTTGCATTTTTTTTTTCCTGTGGTGCTTTAGTTCTTAATCCTCTGCTTACTCCTACAGGCTCCAAAGTATCTGTTTATCCAAGTACTGATTAGCCAAATACGTGGTAGAGCAGAAGTGTGTTGTGTCTAGATCGCACACATTATAGGTGAAGAAAACACTGAGATGATACTTACACTTGCTTCTCCTTTTCGAAAGGACAGGAAAGGGAGAAGTGAACCTTACAAAAACAGGCCCATAGTTTAACTGCTTTCTTCCAAAAGATACGGCCTGTGTACAGAAGAACTTAGTATGAGAATGAGAGAAGGTCCTTGTCAGTAAGTCTGATGCTTTTTTGGCTGGTAAGAGAAGCAAACAATGCTCCAAGAAGCCGTCAGTGTCCCTGCTAGTGCAACCCACTTTTTGAAATATAATTGTGGCATTAGTTAGACCTGTAATGAAGCAACTGGAATTAAGAAAGCCCACAGTTCCCACAGGTAGCTTTTAGCCCCATGTCAGTAGGCAGACTAACCGAGGCACTTGTCACCCCTTGGATCCTGGATCACTCTCATCTGGATGGGGTATGACAGCAATACTTGTTCCGCTAGTTGACCGCCAACAAAAGGAATAGATGTAACCCATGGGATACACAGGAAGAAAAAAAAAACAACAGAAACTTTTGGCCCAGCTAAAAATAACCGTATTCTTTTATTTGGTGAACAGGGCAGAATTGCTACTATTTAAAACTTTCTCTTTACTTACATACAGGTGAAAAAGTGCATAAACTAAAAGTGCATTAAAAAAAATCACAAAAAAACACCCCACACATTTTTCTTAGACATTATCTTTTTCCTTTGGATAAAGGGATTAAACTTCCTTATTTTATTATTTGAAATGTGAAAGAAAGAATGTCCCAATTCTGACTACTATTATTTCATGGAGAAAGGGGAGACAGAAGTAAAGGAGAGCTCTTTTTACCCTTTTGCTTTATTTTGTTGTTTTTGCCTTTTTCTTCCATGGAAGAAAATGGCAAATGGTGTCAGAATATTTCTTTCCACACTATTCCAAATTGTATGCTCTTTTCTTTGAGGAGGGGTTTAGAGAGTATAGAAATAAATAAAACTCCTCAAAAAATCCAGAATATTTGTTTTTCAAAATATTTCTTTCTCTAAAAAGGGCAGATGTAGATACCAAATAACATTAAAAGGCTTTACTTTCAAATGTAGTACTAAGAATGATAGTAGCATTTTTCTTAGGTTTTCAGAAAACTTCTACCTCCCCTGAAGTGTCATCATCCTTTTTTTTTTAATGAAAGTTGTTTCATTTTTTCAGTTAAAATCTGCACACTGAAATTTTCTTTCAAGGTTTCAACATAAGTGGAGAAAAAAAAAAAAGTTGAGAAATTTCACAGAAGAACATCCTGCCAGCCAGCTTCTACAGTTACATGGAGTGAAAGCTGAACCATTCCTCGGGCCTCTGGGTGATGCTTTACTGACATCTGCTCTGAATGAGTAAATTCCCGTGATCAGTGTGCAGAGTATAAATCAGGTGAGAACCTATGTCCTATGTGCTCCTTCTGTAATCAACAACTAAACAAGACTTGGAGAAAGTGCTCAGTCACTAGGTAAAGCTTTGATTCTAGGACTACCCAGGCCAGCCCTGAACTTATGGCCTTCTTAGACCAAGCAAGCAGCTCCCTGTGGGAATGTATCACCTCCACCGGAATAAAAAGAGATCAGGGAGGAGGAGAAGTAAGGCAGGAATTAATGCTTGCCCATCAGCATGGTGAGAGATGTGACAAAGAGCCAAGTATAGATTGACTAAAGTAAAGTTACCTCTTTGTGCCTCTGCTTGAGAAAGGCACTCTTCTATTATTATGTGTTGGACTTTTTTTTTTGAGGTTGCTGCAGCACTTAATGCTAATAAAACAACACACTATGAAATAATTGAAGGTGAAGCTAAGTTTTCAGGTGGGTTGTTCTGGTGCATCCTGCATCTCTGCCATGCCACATTCTGATCAGCTCAGAGCTGTCTTGGAAATCCTCATTTGCAGGGAGTTTTAATTTTTCCATCTTGAGAGTTTCATGTTCTTCCTTGACTCCTTCCCCCAGTCCTATCCCTCTCTTTCACAGAGAATTGACACATTCAAAATTTTCCTTTCCTCCTGCAACCATTTCTTCCCTAATTGCTGTTACTCATCTAGGATAAAACACGCCTCTTTCTTACTCATCTATGTCCTCAGGCAATGGAAGCACAAACTTTCCTCTGTAATCATTGGAGAAAAGTTAACTTGGTTAACTTTTGAGTTGTAAATAGCTTTCCCTTTTGCTGCTTTCCCTTCTCCGTAGCAGGGCTCATCTCTGCTCGTGGTTATGCTCAGGGCTTCCTCATTCTGGTTGATGATGGTTTCTTTGGAAGTGTTGTCAAGCTGAGTGATGTCATGCTTTGTTACTGATCTGTGGATCAGATTTGCCCTTGTATGTTTAAAGCAAGGCATAGGAAGATGTGGAAAATGTGTCCACGGTCACTTGTAGAAATGACATTTCCTATTCATTTTTGATGAACTGGTGGCAGAAAAAAGCATTGTGACCTTTTCCAGTTTGGATGGCTTCACAGGAAGACCTGAATGCATGGTAATGATCTCATAACCTGCACTGCTTTGGCCCTGGGACTAGACACCAGACAGCCCAACTCTCCATTGGATCAGCACTCTGTAGCTTTGCCATATCTATCTTTACCATATCTACATTGGCCTTGCTGTACACAAGTTCAATAGTTATAAGTATGCTGTCCTACAAGTTTTGTGAGTCAGAAGGCTGTGCTCCTGCTCCTTGCTTACTCTCCTGCTATTCATCTCATCCATCTAATTCCAAGTACATAAACCACAGAGCTCCCTGTGCTTCTTTTTTAATCAGCAGGGGAAGGTTCCTCCTGAGGCTTATTCACTTCTTAAGTAAGGAGGAGTCCTTACTTAAGTCCATTGTATCTCCAGAGGATGTTATGGCCCAGTTAAGTGACTCAGGTGAGGTGAAACATGATCATCTTCTCTACTGTCTTCCCCAGTAGAAATGCCAGGGAAGACGCTATAGGATCTGGGCAGGAATGGGACCACATAGCAGTGACAGCACCTGTTGCTGAAGAAGTGCAGAGCTAGACATAGAAGTCATGAACTGACAAAGATCTGGTCAGCCCTTCAGTGTTAAAGGAGGACAGTCAGGGAGCTAAGGAGGGAACTGATGACGCATGAGCATGACCTTATTCTGGCAGGAGCTGCTAGCGGAGTCAGTAAGGCCTCATATCTCCCCCAGTGCCAGCCATGAAGTGCGTCTGGTGCCTTGTCTTTCCCTTCCAACAGAAGAACCTCCTCAAGAACCCCCAGAGGCACTACTGAAAGACTTGAGCCTCTCACCTCTGTCATTGTCTCGCTGGAAAGTGAAAGGCTGCAGGAGAAAGCTGTACCATCATGTGCTCTTAATTCTAGTTTAGAAGCAGTGGGAATATGCAGGTGAAGGGGAGGACAGTACACCCCAGCACTGACTTGGTCATCCAAACCTCAGTCCCCCGCTCCAGTCCAGCAGCAGACGTAGAGCTGATGTGCTGTGTAGCCACCTGCATCAGACTAAGTCTTCATGATGTGTCCTCCTGGGGGCTGGCCAAGGAGTGGGTCCTTATACATTCATGATCCATCTGTATCTCTGCACTGCACTGCTTGTGCTTGATAGCCAGAGAGGTCCTCAGGAATATTCTTCCCAGTTGGGCTTAATTGAGGCTTCAGGAGAAATTCTAAATGAAGGCATCCCAGTCTCCACAGGGAGGCAGCAGTATACCTGTCAATTTGTTTGTGAGCTTAAAATGGGTATTGCTTCTCCCTCCCCAAATCCTCTCCTTTAAAAAAAAATATTTTACCTATTATATATATTGTTTGGATAAGAGGTTTTAAGAATTTTAAGTTCAGATAAAAATTCTTTTTTCTTACCAAGACAAGGATTGCCAAGGTCAACATTATCCTTATTTCCCTCTGAGCTGCCACCCAAATGATTTACAATTTATATAAGAGCCAATTTTGAAAGAAATATGCATTTAATTAGAAACTAAAAATCATGGTGTCTCATTTGAGACAGTATAGTTAAAGTTCTGTCAGTGTTTCCATTATTTTCAGGGATTTATCACCTCAAGAGAAGAAAGTATTCTACACTGCTGGAACTTGGAATTTTAGACCTCGATACTATAAATATAAAATAGCTATGAAATAATAATACTATAAAGTCCAGCATTTCCAAACCAGGCATTCAATGTCAATATGAAGCAGTTCCCTTCACACCCCCCAAAATTATATCATTGACTTAAAAATCATGAAATTTTAAAAATAATAAACATAGGGTTCTTTTTGTTTGTCTTCTGGTTTGTAAGATTTTATGATTCATATTTTCAAAATGTTTCTGCTCAGCCACAAGGGCTAAAAACTTCTCTTTTTTTCCTCTTCCCCTTTTATAATAGAGGCTGAGATTTTCACATCACGTGACCCCCAAAAGTTGAGTCTTGGAAAAAAAATTGCAAACACATGAAAACCCACATCTTGACTCATTTTAACTAAATTTAACTTTTCTGGACCCCCTGTGTTTCTTAAAGCAGCTTGCTGGAAGTCAGACTGAGAAATGCCTTAAATAAAGCAGGAGAACAAGCCAGAGGGATTTGAACTATGTATTTGCTGCAGTCAGAAGCAGCTGAATTGAAGTATGTCCTTCAGAGAAATGGCAAAATTTCACTTTCATTGTTTTTCAAGATGAGTTCATCATTTGTAAATGTTAGGTCTATCTACACAAGAGTAACCTCAATGCTAGGAGCAGCACATATTTCCTTTATGCTGCTCTGAAATCAGTTTTAGTCTGCCTCTGAAGTTCACTTCACAGGAGAAATTCCAGGTTGGCTTTTTCATCTCTTTACAGCAAGCACCATGTATTTGCAAAAACACTCCTCTCAACTGAGGAGTCAATTAATTGATAGAGTACGGCAAGTCCTATGTTCATGAAAATGTTGGAAGCTCTAGGCTGTTCTCACATGCTCACCCTGTTTAACATCTACTCTTCTGGAGACGGGAAAGAAAGAACTCCTTCCCTTCCTGGCCTTTCTGCTGAGCCTCTCTACCCCGGTCAGCTCTATCCAACAAAGTGCTATCATCATTTGTGCTATCTGTGCTCTCTGCAGCTCCCAGCTTCTTGGGAAAGACAAGGAGGAATAATTTCTGTTTTTCTATCCCTTGTAAAATCCTGCTGAAAGTAAAAGTCCTAAAAATGGCAGTGCATTTTTATCATGTACTGAAATTTCCTTCATATACTTTTCAACACCTCCATCTCAAAACTGATCTGTACATAAAGTTTTCAGGCTTTGATAAAAACAAATATTTTTGGTAAGCATTCAATCAAAATGCTTGTCAGGCCTCCAGGCATGCTAAGGCCTTAACCGCCTCAGCAGTCTTTACCTGAGACCCCTATGCACCCCCTCTGCCCCTAGGTTCAGGAGCACCACGTGAGCTCAGGCCTGGACCTTCAGGCTCTGCTTACGTTGGGTTATAGGCATGTCTCTATGCAGCTTCTCCACTGATCTTTGACTTTCCTTGGACTGCTGTGGGAAGGTGAATGACAGCAACATCAGTCAAAACGGTTGGGCGGTAATGCTGTGAGTCCCTGAGTTTTCTCCAGTGCGGACATGGTGCTCTCAGGGCTTTGGAGGTGCTTCCTTCCCAGTGGGAGCAGTTGCCTGGGGCTGCTGGGAGGACTTCGATACTCCCAGTGACAGCAGAAGTTTCTCATGGGGAGGAGAGCTCCACTCCCTTTGTGCTAAAACAGGAGCCCAAACTTTGCGCACAGCCCAGCAGCAGCTGCCATATATAGAGGACATAAGTCGTCCTGAGCCTTGGTTCTTCTTCTCCATAATTGATCAATTCTTGCTTTACCAGCCATGAGGATGAATACATTAATGACTGTGAAGCCCACAGGAACTCCCGGGATTTATGTTCTGTTAGTGCTGTGGCCAGGTAATTTATTATCTGTTTTGCTCTACCAACTCCCCAGTTAAGAGACAGTATCACCAACCCAAGGCCTCCTTTTGGCATTCACATTTATATTAAAAATGGTTTTATGATTGAAGGACTTCAGAGCTGTTGTGCAGGTCCATTGTCTCAGCAGTAATGAGGAGCTAAGATCCTGATGGTGCAGGATTGCTAAAGATTTTATGAGACCTGTAAAATAAGTGGCCTTCAAAGGCTTTGATTCTGGCTCAAGAAATGACAGTTCATCTGATCTTAACATAAGAAGATATATTTTTCCATCATTGCTGCAGTATTTCTTTTCTCTGCCCTCTCTTTCGCTTTAGATGTAGCCGGAATTCGGTGGCAGATGAAGTGATTTCTGTAAATAGCCTGTGAAGCACTTAGGGATCCTTCTAGCTACTAAGTCCCGGATATGTGTCAGACACTTATTTTATGAGGCACCTTATAATAGACATCATGGTCAAGAGTACAGCTTTGGATATATTTTTTTTAGCATTGAGCTCAGGTCTGAACCTATAGTGCGTGGCTTGACCAGCAAGATGTTTGGATATTAGACCTGCTGTGAAGAAAGCACTTTTTTTGTCTGTTGCTTTGTTATGGCAGTGAGCTCCTGACCCTGATTAATTGCAATTTCCAGGAATGTTGTAAGTTCTTCCCATTTCCAAAGACAAGTCTGAGAAGTTTAAGAGGAGGTCTTTCCAGGAATTTAGGATTTGTCAAACCTATCAGCTCGCTGGCTCACCAGCTCAGGTGTCATGTCTCTCGCAGCTGTCAGGACATGGTGCTTCAGAGGAAGTTGGCCCAGGTGCCTGGCCCGAGTATGCCTGCCTGATGCTGAGAAGAGCTGAGGTAAGCACTGCTTGCAGGTGGTGTGGGCTCAGCTTCCTGCTTCGAGTATGAGATCTGATTTCCACTGGCTTAGTGAGTTAAGCTGCTGTACCATAACCTGCAATCACTCAGGCTTCTACAGCCCTGCTGCCTTTCTGGTCCCTTTCAGTTACCTGTTCGGTCTCTGCTCTACTTTGCTAAAGGTGTGACACCCACAGCGTACAATTTAGTGGGAAAGTACCAATTAATACTGTGATCAGTTACATGCTCTACTGCAGTGCATTCTTATGGGGTATCATGGTTTTGAAACAGATGTGAAGTAGCAGAGAGCTGCAGGCCTTAGGAGCACTGGGCTTCCTGAACATTAAATGGCAAGATTAGGCCTTCCTCACTACTTCTTTGTAAAAGTGTGTTGTGCACTAGCACACTAGTGCTTTTGCCATTCAATCAAGTGCCTGTTGACTTAAGAGCTCCAAGAGGCCAGACGTCTTTAAATTTACTGGGTGCCACTGAGGCTGTGTAACACAGAATATTTTATTCCCTCCATTCCTTCCATGTGTCTCATCTTTTGAAAACTTACAAAGCTGACTAAATTCATTGACTAGAGCAAATGGGTCCAAGGTTTTATCTGAAAATAGCAACTACCTCCCCTTTCATGTGCCTCTCTCCCCTCTTTGGAAATCAATCATGTGCTGTTGTGGGCTAGTGTTCCTTGCATCCAGGACTGACTTGAAAATAGACTGATAATTTAACCACACTTATATATAATTATCTCACCAGTCAAAAAAAAAAAAAAAGAAGAAGAACCACGGAAACATTTAGTAGGGAGGTAAAGCAGAGAAACAGCAAAATACTTCATATTCCTGACTTTGTATTCTTTTTTTTCTTTTTTTTTTGAGCAATGGACATAGGGAGAATATTTAAAATTTTCTTGGGGAAAAGGTAAAAGATTAAGACAATGTTAATATTCATAGTGATTTCATTTTGAAATACAACCTTTCTTCTCTATACCACTGGAGATACCCTATCTTCTAGCACAGGAAAATCAATGGACACAAAAGGTTCCAGTTCAGTTTCCCCTGCATGTTAGCAAGTATGTTCCAATTTTAGGTGATAAATGGGACAATTTACACATCTGCAGAACTGGCATTACCATTTTACCAACTCCCAACAGTGTCATGAGGTTTAATTAACAGTTGTAAAGTGCTGCTATTTCTCTGGGTGAAAGATATGACTTTTTACATAGAGGATCCTGTAGATGCATTCTGCTGTATTTGTAACAGCCTTCTAGAAGACAATTAGTGCAAATTCAGTGCTGTGCTCAGCTGCTTTCTTCTGGCTTGCACTTTTTTAAGTTTGATATTTGTAACTTTCAGATATTAAAATCAATCTTAATTTTATATTTGACTGAAAGGCACCCTCTAATTAACTGCTTGGGGAAATTTTCTTGCATTTTATATCTGTAACCTAAGCTAAAGAATATGTTTTCATGTGTTTCCCTCCTAGAAAACTTATGACTGCCCATAATGTTTCAATGAGATCTCCAATCCTAGTTAAAGATTGTTCTGAAAATATCTTACTGGGGCACAAATAATCTTTTTTGCTCCCCATGCTCCTCTCTACCTGTCTATGTGCATCTCTGGCCTGCTAATTTAGCATAATAATATACAAAATTAGAGACAAATATAAAAGCAGTTGTTTTGGTCATCCTGAATAGGTCAGATCTGCTGCTTGGCTGGAGCTATTGTATCCTTCATAAAATCAGGACGCCACCACAGCTCTGCAGCTGAACCCCAAATCATGTATTGCAATGTATTGCCAAGTGGACTGTTATCTCCTGGGTCTGACACTGACAACTAGTAAATGTTGGCAGAATCTGAATAAAACACCGGATAAATCTTGAATCATCATATTTTGTGATTCAATATTACGTATAGACCAAGCCAGGGTATCCTGAGTCTGTGCACCTGATGGGAATTGCTGTACTTTCAGTACAACATGAGTGCTGGCAACACTGCATGCAGCAATGAAGCCCAAGTTGCACTATACGTTCCGTAGCGCTCTGTTGATCTCAAATGTCCGAGTCTGCCAGTTAGAGCCATTTCAGCTCTAAGCATTTTTATTTGCATTGGCAGGGTAGGGCTCAGGATTATAGGAGCACATCTGTCTCAAAATGTTTGCTTTTTCCTTGCTTTCCCTTACAATAGCCGATTTATGTTCAACTGTGTTTGTAACTCAGCAATTCTCTGGCAAGTGAAGCAAACCAGAAATAATCCTGACTTGATCCAGATGGTGATACACATTTTGATGAATCCTTTCATCATTTTCAGAGACAAGGATGTTTGAAATACACTTTTTTTTAAGCACTTTTTCTTTTCGCCTGTATAGCTGGAAATCAGTCTTGCAAACACCATCACCTCTGTGTCAGTGTTGGAGCAGGGAAGCAGTTCTGTACTGGGGCTTGTGAAGCACAGGAGAATATGGAATGGGCTATGGAGCTCTAATCATTGAGCAATAACTCACCCCACAGCAGGTCAGCAGCAAACTGCAATCACCATCACTCTATTATTCTGCTTTTAAAGTCTTTCATTTCCCTTTGAGAATTATGACAAAAAGCTCCACAATCCTTATGTGAGCTACGTGTGACAGCCAAAACACTGAAAGAGAAAAAACTCATTTTTTGTTGGGTGTATGTGTTTTAACCACTGTATCCCAGAAGACAGTGAATGATGATCCTGTGGGCTGCTTTCAGCTATGAAATAAAATTACAGTCAAAACACTACCTGGGAGTACACAAGAAGGCAAAAGACAGGGCAAATAAAGCATTTCTGCCCTTGGATATTGCACATTGCTTGAATCACACTGCAACGAGAGCAACTCCTGGCTGCTCAGTCCTGGCTGAAGTGTTAATGGGGGGTATTTGTTCCTTTAGGACAGTCCTTACTCAAGAGGCTTCCCGTGAGCCTGGAGCTAGTGTCAGAGCTCAGTGCCAGCAAGACTGGGGACAGGACCAGCACCACCGTGGTAAGGCAGCCTGTGCACATGCGGTCACTCTGCGAGGGAGCACTTTGAGACAAGGGGGACAGACTCGACCTGTGAGTGGCCCAGGGAGCTGCCTGTGTTTCCAGGAGCACTGCAGCCCCGCAGTTTGGGGCAGATGCAAGTGCTGCGGTCATTCCCTGTCCTGCTTCCCCTCCACAGGGACGGACTGAGATCTGGGCCCAGGGTGGAGGCCTGAGCTAGACTTATTCAAATAATCCATCTGTACAACTGCAGTGGAGGAAAGTGGAAGAGGGGAAAATAGCTGTAGATGCTTTAAAGCAGCGAGTGAAAGATTGGCTTAATAAACAGTTGTACCATAATGTTGTAATATATCCAGAGGGTCTCTATGCCTCCTTTGTGCTGCCACCCACAAAGTATTAGGGACTGCTTTGTCTGGAGCTGTGTGGCGCAATCTGCAGACCAAATGAAGGATGTGCCATTTCATTGAAATACGCCTGTTGCCTCCTGACTTGAAATTACATCTTCTGTTTGACATTAGACCACATTTGTACTTCCTGAATTTTTTTCCTCTGTTGGCATTTCAAAAATTGGTTGGTGTTTCTAAGTAAAAGCAAACACATTCACACAGACTGCTCTGCTAGGAGTTCTCTGCCTTTAGGCAGATAAAATGGCCTGTATCATTCCTTGTTGTCTTTGCTCTTCGATCAGTCATTCTTTAATCTTTATTCAGTGTATGTATTTAACCCAAAATGCTAGATAGGCCTGATGCTCTGGTCAGCAGGTTTCCTACTTTTCTACTATTGATTTTTCTTTCAGTTTCACTGGGAAGTACAAGGTCAGTTTGCAAACCAATTAATGCAAAAGCATGAGGTGAAAACAGGTGAACGACTCGACGCAGTAGCTGCTCATACAGTCCCAGAGAATCTTATCAGGACAGACAAATGGCATCACCCTGACATCCTCCATTGGCAACGTCTTTGGCTCCATTGCCTTGGAGAGGTATGAGGAGTGTCCCATTTGTGTGCTTGTGTTAAATGCTGAGCTCTTAGCCTGTCCTGATGAGGATAGCAACTCCTTTCTTCCTGCTGAAGACCTCCCTGTGTCTTGTCAGAGCAGGCGTTACATGGATGGGAGTCTCAGGCTGGTTCACACCCCAGCATGCAAGAAGACAATGTCATGAATACTGGTCTGAGGCCTTAGGATGGCAGTAGGGTTCAGCCCATCCACCATCCACATAGTGAGCAGCTCCTGAGCAGTCCCTGCATTCCCACATTGTTGCTTGACCCTCCTTTTTATATTATCTGCTTTATGTTAAAATTCTTTGTCTGTGGCTTTGAGACAAAAAGTTGTAAAACGCTGAATGTCTCATTCAATAGTATGTTAACTGAGGGCTTTAGTTATACAAAGAGGGCAACTTTATTTTAGTGGCATCACAACTTTCAGAAAATCTCAACCAAGCTACAAATTGGGCAATCATATGATTCCGGACTAGAGTTTTATTGAATTAAGTGGATTATTTCCTTGGTGCCTTCAAAGTCTTCAGATATGTCTGGAATCCCTTACCCACTTCTCTCAGTCTGCCTAACACAAATTATTAAAATTACTCATTTTCCACAAAATCTGTCTAGATTTTTCTCTAGATTATTATAAATTGCATGGTGATATTTCAGAAGACTAATATTCTATCTATCTATCTGCCCTGCTTGCTGCCAGGAGATCAAAACTGTTGGCTGCTTCAGCTCAGACTTAATCTATATGACAGGCTAACTCTTGTAAACATCCTACGTGTTCATGGTGGGCTTGTCTACATGGGTGGTTTGTGCTGGTGGAGAGCTGACTGTACTGGTATCCAGCGATCTGTGCTATATATCATTGACCAAATTCTCTGGAGCTGTTAATTCTACTGAGATTAGTAGCACAGTCACAGCAGAGTAAATACTGTTGAATATTGAGTTAAATATAATCTTTTTCTATGCCTACCATGTTTTGATAGCTGTCCAGCAACCTTTCTTTATTTCCTTGTACCTAGTCCCAGCTGGCTACCCTGAAGATTACCACTGACTTTTGGCCAGCTGCTGCTGGGTGTTGCAAAATGAGGAAAAAGGAGCTATTCCGCATTGCAGGGGAACTAGGATTAGCGTAAAGGAGTGTGAGACACCTACCCAGAGGCCTGAATACGTTGGAAAAATCTTTTTTCCTTACCAGTGTAAAAGTAATGGCTGGTAATGAATTAGCTGGTAACTATAAATTTGCTAGGATATGACTTCTTCATGTTATCTAATATGTTGTCATTACAGCAAAGAATCTTAGTGATGTGAGTCCATTTGTGTAGTAACATTCACACTTGCATGTTATAAATGAAATGACATTCTCTTCCCAGAGACTTACAGGCCTCATTGTGAAAGCCAGCAGTGTAGTGATGACAGAAATGAGGCCCTCACTTGTAAGGTGGAGGAAAACAAAACTGGGTTTTATTCTGCACCAGCACAGGCCAAGCTGCGACCAGTAAGCAGTGCGGTCCCATGCCGAGATGGCGCTGGGTGCCGAAGACCCCAGCCCTGCTGCAGAGGAGCTGCTCACTAACCTCAGCCCTGACTGTGTGAGCAGAAGCCATTGAGGCTACTGTTCATGGGAGCCCATAGATACCTCCAGAAAAGCCACTGTTATCTTCTGTTACCTTCAGAAATGCTGCAAGGACTTCTTCTTTCTGGTCCTTCTAAGCATGAGGTGTATGCCTGGCAGCTGCTGGCCATAGAGTCAGGACACATCTCAGGAAGGTTATCCAACCCCGTGATGTAACTGCCCTCGTTTCCTTCCCATGTCTTATCCCAACCCCACGAACAAATTGGGTTTGTTTCACCCAGCTAATAAACTGTTTGACACCAAAGACTATGGAGGAATGGTGTTTGCTCAGTAGTGATCCGGCAGTGAATACTGTTACATGGCAACTTACACTCTTAAATCCTCTGTGACAGAGGTGGCCTCATCTCACAAAGAACGGCGATTCTGGTCTCTTCTACACTCAGATTTGATGTGGGATGTAGATATTTGCCCTCCATCAGGACAAACCCCTCTTTGTCCATTCAGAGGAATAGCTTTTGATTCTCCCTTCTCTGTATTTTTATTATTGCAGATTTTGCTGATCAGCTTTGCTACAACGTATTTCTAATCTCTAACATCTAAAAGGAAAGGTAAACCTCCTGAGAATGTAAAGCGTAAGTGCTTTCTTGATGCTTGTACTGTGTCTATGCCCTGAACAGTACCATTGTGTTACTCACTTCTTGGTGTAACCTCACTGAAGTACCATAAATCAGGAATTAATTTGGGATATAGTATCTAAGTGGTTGCTAAGATCGTGGTATGTTGGAGTTTAATCCCGTATTAACACTGTCCCAAATCCGTGTTTAAACTCTTAAAAAACACTGAGACCGCCTGACAGAAAAACGTATTACCTGTTATTTTTGTATAGCTGAAGCAGGTGAGGCCAACCAAACACAGCCATGCTGCATTTCATACAAAATGTCGTTGTCCTGAAGATTTTCCTACAAAGCAAGAGAAACTTGTCAGAATGCTGACAACCCAGCTCCTAAACCAGGGATACTTGACTCCAGCTAGGTGAGACACTTGCATCTGTTTCTTCCCACCAGGAAGGTATCACTCCTCTATGAAAAGCAAGCATTAGAAGGAAGTAAAGATAATGCAATAGGCAAGTTCTGAGTCAGAGTACAGGATATTAGGGCTTTGGTGGCGAATGCCTATGTATAGGCTCCTGTTGTTGGAACCCATGCTCTCTGATTATTCAGTATTCTTTTAATGACAGATCTCAGCTTTCCTAAGAGGAAGAGAGTTCTCTAGATTTTTTCCAAAGGATTTTACAAATGCACCTTCAACGAGGGCCAAAACTGACTCTGCCTTTCTGCCTTTGAGAGTAGTAGGACAGAAAGCAAAAGATACAGAGTCGGGGGGAAGTATTCAGGCTCCCAGCCTGAATTTAGTATCTGTTTGTTTGTTTGTTTTTTACCCTCTATGTTGAATGTCAGTATCTAGGAAGTGACTGAACAACACTGAAAACCTACTTTTTGGAGTTTTGTCTTAAAATATTTTTTTTTCCAATTAAAAATGGGAAATGATCTCAGCAAGCAAATGATTCCCATGAGCATCTTCATTCTTCTGAAAGCAAAATCTTCTATTGTATGAAAAATCTTGCATTTTTTTTAATCTAGTTCCAGCTGCCCGGTAGTATTTTGTAGTGTGTTCCAGACAGGACCAAGATTCATCGATAACTATGTATCATCATCATCTTACAGAGACAGTCTTTGAATATGATCATTTTATATTCACACTGCTAAAGGCATATGTCCCTTCAGCACTGCTTGTGCTTATTTAACTATCAAAATTGTTACTGATGGCTTTGACCCTGCCTCTTTACCTCAGAAGCTGTTGCGTGGTGTAAGACAGAACTGCTGTAGGTGTTGAAGCACTAACGAATGCAGTTTAGAAAGCTAACTATTTCTTGCCCCTGCTAAAGAATTTCCAGTTCAAGGCAAAATATAAACAGCTTTTCTTTCTCCTTTGTTCTTTGTAGACAAAGGATCAGTCTTCACTGGGCAAGGCTGACTGCAGTAGAGTTGTATCAGGCTGTCAGTGCTACTGGCTGTACTTTCTACCATCTGGTCCACGACTCTGTAGTGTGTGCTCAGCCCACCCAGACAGGGCAGACTACTTGCTACTCTTGACTTTGGGAGTGTAGGGCACATTCCCAGCCTCAGATTTCAGTCTAACACTCTTCCCTGACCAAAACTCAGAGCATGAGACCTCCCTCCTGTTGCTTACATATTTTTTTCTTGACCCCTACCAAGACTTTGAGAACTCTAAACAGGAGTTGGACTTCATCAACTGGGCTGCAAAAACATGGAAGGAAGGAACATAGATTTTTAGCAGCAGAGATTTTATTTCTAAGACCCCTGGCTTTAACATACCTTGGAAAACAGCTGAAGACCTGCTGTATAGCTCACTTGATCCAAACTCACCACTTCTAAAACTCTCAGATTTACTGTGTTTTTTGAAGAATCCCCACCCCAGTGCACATCCTTTCTCTCTTGTGAGTCACTGTATGTACTGATGGTTGGCTCCACTGCAGTAGTGATCGCTGTGGCACATTCTCCACCTCTCTGCCACATTCACCAGTGATATACTGCCTCCAGCCAGACTCGCAATGTCCCTGCTGAGGTTTCTTACACATAAGACACGCTGGGGAATGGGTCAGGTGCAGAGACATAGGGAGCTCCTGTCCTCAAAACACAACTCCTTTGCCACTGTGATGGTCTTTCCATCTGCCAAATAAATGTACTTGGTTGAGTGCCTTCCTGAAGTTACAGTATGGTGAACAGTAGATGCTGTCTCTTTCCTGCCCTACTTCTCCCTTGGTTCAGTGCACTTTGAATTGGAAAACTGCAACAAAATAATCTCCGGGCTGCAAAGGCACCATTTGGGATCAGTAGGATACACTGTGTTCAGGCCACTCTGCATCACTAGAGTGAGGGCCAAGGGTAAATGCCTTGGGCATGCCAGCTGATGATGCTGGATATTTTTTAAGGTGTAATGCTCTTAATTACTCTCCACGTTAACACTAAGCATTATTATCACGCTCTTGAAAGATGAAGCCTTACTTCTTGTGTCCAGTTGCAGTAAGAGTCCAGAATGCAAAATGCCGCACTAATTTTCAGAAAGGTAGCAATTGCTCTCTGGAACCAAATTGTCTACCAGATTTTTGGTCAATTAATTAAAAGACAGTTTTTGCAATGCTGAGACAGACCCCCTGAAAGGTGCTTTATCCAATTCAAACAAAGACAAAATCTGACCATAATAAAAAACACTCTTTTCAGTCAAGAAAAATATTATGGACCAAGTGAAAATATTCAAACCATTTTTTACACCATTTCTTTCTAAAATATTCAGAATGTTTTAGAAAGAATATGAGCACCAGTATTTCACATAACCAGATTTATTTCATAGTTATTAGCTGTTAACGTGACAGAAATGAAGGAAAAAACACATTCCAAAAAGTAATCAGTTCTCAATACAATTCAATTTTTTGAATATATGGCAGTAGCTTTCTTTACTTTTACAGAAGGATATCTTTTATCTGAACAGTTCAAAGCATTCCTCAGATAATTTATTACATCTCACCACCCCCTCTCTGAGGCATTTAAATATTATTTTCCTCATTGTAGGGATGGAAAAATGGAGAAATCAGAAAAAGTGGAGTGACTTTCCTAAGACCACACAGTGAGTCAGGATCAGAGCAAAGAATAAAAGTATGAATTAATATCTTTTGCTTTCTTATTCCAACTACTGGATTATGTAGTTTGTCTGTGACACTCTCTCTGATGAGATGAGTTTTCCAAATATCTGCTATAATTCAACCTGGAAGTTACTGGGTGGAATTGTGTGACCTAGCTATTCAAAAGGTCAGACAAGATGGTCAGAAAGGTCTTGTCTAGTCTTAGAATATAAAAGTAATTGTCACTGTACAAACTTGCTTGCCCTTTCCCTCCTTCCAGCAAAAATTAGCAATCAGTCTTGTTTAAAAGCTAGCAGTAGAACTGCATTCTTCAAATCTAAGGCATAGCATGCCAGAGGTTAGCAAAAAAAAAAAGCTTTAGAAACCCTGAAAAATTGACAGACTGAATCAATCAAAACCATTTTTAATTTTATTTTGACAAAATATCACACTGGGGCTGACAGCTCCTTGTAAAAACAACTTTGCTCACTGCAGTTTGAAACACACATGCTATAAAACCTTGAGAACAGGATTTATAATAGAAACCTGGCAGTCTCCTAACTCTACCAGTATTATCACCATGTGTAACAATAATATATTAGGACCATACTTTAGAGCTCCTTCATTAGATTCTGGCATATGAAGGAGAAAGGAGAGTCTGAAAACTGGGGAGGACACAGAGTGAAGCCTCAGCTGTGCATATTTATCATCTAAATCAAGTGAAGGCCATTTATTGACTTATTGATTCTAATTCAAAATGAGAACTTAATTAAAAGTTTAGTTCATTACCACACAATTACATGGCCCTCCAGACATTTCCAGGCTAGTAAAGTGCATGCTTAATCATGTGGTATATTGGAAAGGCTGGATCTTCAGTTGTTATAAATCAGATGTTAGTAGTGCCATGCTAATTTACACCATCTGGGGACAGGGCCTATTAGTTTCCTATGCAGGAGGCAGTTGTTATTGTTTTAAATAAGAGAGCCCCAATGTAGTGTTGTCCTTTGCTGAGCAATAGCATATGTTTGCTTCCCAGCAGAAGGCAGCATCATAGCAATGTGAAGTTTAGCCTGGTATCATATACACTGCATACATATAGCAACCCCAGAGCAGAAGTGCTTGCAAAGAGCATAAAGGTTTCTTTGCCAAAATGTTAATGCCAAGGCCTGGAGAAGCTGTTCTGCCTTGGAAATACATTCTAGCAACTCCGTGCTAAGGGATATCCTGGCAGAGAGCATCCTACATCGGTCACCCCAAACAACTGCCCCATGCATCGCTCGGGAGCTAGCCTGGGCACCCAGACATGTTGTGCAAACCTTGTCAGTCCCTCCAATTTTCAAGCGCAATGAGTTGAGTCTACACCTTGCAGCTCATTGTGCTTACTCCTTTCTGCACGGCCATTGGAAGAGTTTGTATGTTTAGGTTTTGAGACTGACATTCTTTGAAGGCAGCAAATTTTGGATTTGCCCCTGTGCAGGACTGGAGCCCTGGCTATATGTGCAGTGCAGTAGGCCAGGGCTCTGATCTTGAGCATTGACGCAGCATTTACTAAGGGCCAGAATTTATTGTCCGGTCATCAAACTGTGAGAAACTTTCACATGCAGGCACAAGTCATGTTAAGGCACTTCAGGGTATTTGAGGCAGATTAGGCTGTCTGTGCAGACATAGCTCACATGTCTTCAGTGACCAAAGCTCATACATGAAGAAAGAAACTTGGCAAAGCCACACAGAATGTTTGTGACCTCTGTGATCCACAGTAAGGGTATTTAAATCTTGCCTTTGCCTGGTATCTTTATTCAGCCAATGCTTCTCATCACCGAGCCTCCCAGAAACAGTTAGGGGAGCCAATTTCTACATATGCTCATATTTTAGACTTTTAGCAAAGGACTTTTGGCAGTGGTGTTGGGTGGGCTGATGTCAAATTCTGCTGTGCTTCTGACCCCAGGGACTGCAGGATTTATCGGTTTCTGGGGGCTGCACTTACCGGGCTTCAACACGTGATTCAAAGGCCAGCAAGGAAGCAGGCACAGAAACATGTTTTAGTCAGGTTCTGCTAGCAAAGGGGTGTTGTCTGCCGTTCAAAGCAAGTATACCTAGTAGGACAGCAAGAGGGAGGCTAGGTGTGAGACAGCAAAACTGTACCTGTTCAGTCTGAAGTAAGTAAAGGACTAAGTGAATGCGGAGAGGCATTGGACACTCTGCTCAAGTGACTTTGCCCAGCAAAAATGCGCCGTGTTGTGTGATAAGCACAGTGTTTAACCTCACACAGGTGTTACACACATGCTAGTGGCACTGGTGTGGTGGTGGCAACAGAGCCAGTGACAGGGCTTTTGAAAACTAGAGTGTCTGTGGGCCATGGAGCATCCCTGTAAGAGAATCAATTGGAAGAACAGGCATTTTAATAGCTATATACTTGGTGCACCTGCTACTACTCAATGTAAAACAAAATAGTATGTTCCAGCTATTGATCAAGCACCTCTCCAGAGCTGCCGAGGAGGCCTTCTTTCACAGTGCCAGATGGCTGCTGGCTGCTCCTCATCATCTTCTTGATCATTCCTGGAACAAGAAGACATAACCTAAGATGGCCTCTGCTCTGCCTGGCTGGAAATTCTCCAGCTATCAGGAAGAAGTGTTTTATCATTTACAATAAGATTAATGGTGTGTACTTTTTTAGTGAGTTCTGAGCCATTATGCTGAATTTTTGGCAATAGCTGCATGAAACAGCTGAAACATCCAACTGTCTCAGGTTTGGTGTTGCACTATATTTTTTTTCTCTCTTTGCTTGTGCCTCCATTTGGAGTCCAGCTTGATAGGTTTAGATCACACAGCCTTTCTTTGTGTGGCCAATAGATATTGCTGGAATGGACAGACATAAATGAGCATAAAAGAGTTTGCCTTGCAGTCGTGCTGTGTGCTATAGCTGGTAAACTGGATCCTTCTCATTTTGCTTCTTTGGTTCTGGTCTGTTGGTTTTTTTCCATTCAAAAAAAGAAGAAAGGCAGGGGGAGAAGAGGGAAGAGACACGTTTTTGCTTAGTTCCATTGCAGGAATTTTGGCACTTGAGTGATAATTTCTCTGACACCTTATGAATCCCACCAAATCCTGAGACAGAACAGTGCAGAGCTACCAGGACTCCTTATAAAGCTGCCATTAGTAAGAATGCCACAGAGCAAAGCAACTAAGGAGTTTATCTGTTCTTTCCAGGTTGTAGAAACTGGTCTGAAGAGGAAAGAGTTCATGCTAGATAATTTTTGCATTGATTTCAGATACCATCTCCTAGTAGTGAGATGAATTTTACAACAGTAGACCAAGGGAGCAGCATGATTGGCATCACTTGGAGTTTATTAGGGGCAGTTTGGATATCTTTCTGAAATATATTATTTGAAACTGGCTTTGGCATGAATGGTCCCTCTGGCCAAGGGATGTCTTGAATGTATTGTTCATTCAGCTCCTTCCTTCATATGTAACAGGTAGAATAAGTCCTCAGTATGATCACCGTTTGCATAAAGATAATGGCTGTAATAAAAGCCTGTGCTGCAAGGGTTTAGCTGGATAACAATTAGAGTCAAGAAAGGCCTTTTTTTTCCTTCCACTGTACAATTAGCCAGATGTACTCTGGATTAGCGTTGGCTTCTTTCCTCTATAGCGCTGCAAATTGGCCATTCCTGGAGCCTGACACCTCCACCTCCCTGGTGAATCCCCATATCGTAGGGTTACACTGAGACTCATCTCTTCTATTCCCAAGGTGAATGTTTTGCTCATATTCTGATGACCTCAGAGAGGGAGAGAACTGCCCAGAAAGGTGGGGACATCAGAGCAACATGAGCCTATGGCTTGGTAGACATATCTCAACCAAAAATTTCCTACAACAACTTGGGCCTTGGTAAGAACTCAGAGCAACTCGTTTCCAAACTTTTCAGCCTGCAACACCATTTCTGGAGTTCTAAGTCCACTTCTGTGCTTGTGGCATCACCTGGCGTGATAACACCTAGAAGGTCCTAGGAATGAGCATCTGAATCAATGGTCTCTCTCAATCTTCAGTTCTGCAACTGCACTTGCACAGCTTGTGGAGGAGCAGCCCCAAGGTCACCTCCGAGCACGGAGGTGGAAGGGCTGCAGGAGTGCGCACCTGCTCATTTAAGTGCTTCCGACAGCTCCCTGTGTAGGAGCACACAGCTAGAAATGGCCACACAGGCCGTCTCCACAAGGCTGTGAAGGAGCCTTGTGGGGGAGAAGACGCAGGGCCATCATGGCTCAGCTTCCCTTGAGAATACGTTTTCCCAGTGGCTAAAGGCAGCCTCTGGAACTGCAAGAGGAGATGGGGTCATGCCCTCTCTTTCAGAACTGATGTGCCTTTCAGGCATGTAACACATGTGATAATCCAGATCTTCAACACACTTGTCTCAGGCAAATTTCCACCTTGTGGGAGCTAAAGACAATCTATATTGTGCCGATTGTGAGAAAATTAAATAATCTCTGGGCTGCATATTACCCATATAAGTATATAGGTCAGAATAATGAGTAGAAAGCAGCAGCAGATCTTCAGGGAGCACAACATAGGTTCGATCCTACTTCTTTCCCAACTTCTGCTGGTTTTAATGGAGCAGGAAGAAGCCTAAGAGGAGATTTGCCAGGAGGCATCGGTGAGACCTGGTGTCTGTGACAGCTGGTGCTGCCGGAAATGTGCAACTGCTCATATGCTGCAGAGCGCTTGGGTTGAGTCATTGCCTTTTTACTGCAGTTCTTTGGCAGTAGAAGTTCCATTTCTGTGACAAAGCAGTCGTAGTGGTTTAGTCCAAATACATTTTCCTGCAGCCCAGGAGTGGATCTGGATCCTGCAGCTCTGATGTGGCTGTTCTCATTATTGTAAACAATTGTTGTGATTTTAGTGGAGTTGCTCCCAGGAGTGCATCTGCTGAATTAGAGCTGTTAATCCTGCTCAGGGCTGGAAGGGTTTTACTTTCAAGCATGTTTTTACTCAAAGCATGACTTATGGTGGCTATTCTAGTGCAGTTTTTTTTCTTTTTTTTTTCACCCTTTTTTTCTTTTTTTTTTTTTTCGGTTATTAGTAGATTTTGGATATGTTAATTCTTTTCATTTTGTCCCCATGATTCACTAGGAGCTTCCATGAAGATGGGGTTTAGAGCTGTTTCCAGTTGTGAAACCAAGGCTAGGGGAGGACGTGGTTTGGCTTTGGAGCAGTTCCTCAGCACCAAACAGTATCTGACTTCCCATCTTCATTTCCAACTATTACCACAATGGTAATAGAAATAAGTCTGAAACAAGAATAACTTTAGGTATAACCAAAAATCTACCTTGTGTAGGCTTGGAAAGCATCAAGTTTCTTAGGAGTGGGTACCAAGAGATGAGCGTTCCCTCTAAGGAACTTCCTTTCAAGCCAGTTCTTAAGCATTTTGTTATCTTCTTCTGATTTATATTCAGGCAGAGGACTATACCAGCAGTGCTAAATTTACCACATTAGAGGCTTGGAAATTTGGGGGCGGGGTGTTTGTTTGTTTGTTTGTTTTTGGCGGGGCATTATCTATTCTGTATTTGGCATTAATACTAGAGCTGCTGAGGAAATTTCAAAAACAGATTTTCTGGGAAAAAAATCTGCTAAATACTGCTTTTTTTCCCCTACCCTCCTATAGAGTGCTTTAAGTCAATACAATTCTATCAGTTTTTACTAACAAGATTCATAAATTCTAATTGTACTTTATTTTTTTGTACTTTTTTTTCCAGTACTTTCTCACTGGACCTTGATTTTGTGCTATCTGATAATCTTTTTTCCCTTTCAAGCAAATATGTCACCTGTTTTACTCTTAAGCTAGCTTTCTTTAGAAGTCTCTCCTGTCTCAGTCATTTTGGAGCACAAATTTATTTCTTCCTTTTTTGAAGCGACTGTATATTCCTGTTATATGGCTATTTTATTTAACTGCAGTAATTTGAATACATTGATCCTCAGCTCTGTTTTGCCTAGGAAAGCAGTATGTCATCAGAGATGTTCTGATGCATCACACTGGGACAAATGTTTGCCTGCCAGCAACCAATATGCTAGTTCAGGGAGCATAAGCTACCATTTACAAGTTTTACAAACCTTAATTTAGCATAGCTTGGCTGCTAAATAGGAAGCCAGTATGGAAGTTACCATTAAAACTGTCACAGCTGTTTAGCATTATACCAGTTGTAATTCCTTTTTCTTCAGAATCTTTAAGGTAGGGTTCAGTCTAGCCTAAAAAATAAAAAAAAAAAAAAGAAGAAGAAGAAAAAGAATTTACATAAAGAATTCACTTTTTCCAAGCATACCATCATTTTCTTTAGTGAACTATATTCACTTTGAAAATTCTAATAAGAGTTGCTGCTAGCGCTTTGGGCAAGCTCTAAACCTGATTGTTTGCCCTGCTATCTGAATAGTGTTGCAATGATCTGTAAACACAGGGGACATTTAGTGTTAATAAAAGGAAAATGTTTAAGCTTTGATCAGGGGAAAAGCAGGAGGGGTTGGTTTTCTTTTTGATTTTTTTCTTCACGATTTAACAGTTTATTAGCACTAGTTTAAACAAGCTAATGGGTTCAAATTATAACAAAATAATTGCAGTAGTTTATAGAACCGCTATGAAATAAACTCCCCCTCTCCTTTTTAACCTTTCATCTTAGTCCTGTTCTTATCTGTGAGCTACTCCTTTGCCCTCTTCTTCCCCTTCGCCTGAAAATAAGCAGAAAATACAGCTTACATCATGCCTGTACACATTTCGAGGTTTTTTTACATCCCTAGAGGAAAGTGGATAAATAAACATACATTTTTCAATAGTTTTAGAGCATTTGTTTAACACTGGCTAACTCCCCAATAACTAGCAGAAGATTATACACACAAATCTAATTTTCTAGCTAACTTAGGTCTCTCTTGGGAACCTTAGTGGCTGCCTGCAAACATCTTCCTTGAATCAGCAGTATCAGCAAACTTTCATTATATTACTAAAAATATATAATGTAAAAAGATGAGCTAAAAAAAATGGAAGGAGATTTTAAAAGTAAAAGAGATGGAAAAGGGAAGTACTATAAAGGGAAGGGCATCTATAAAGACAGAGGGGTCTAAGCCTTTTACAATAGAGGCAGTCTGAAATAACCATGGTTTCTTCTTTGAATCGTGAGAATAGCTATTTTCTTGTTTAAAAGCTTAAAGAGCTATTAAGTTGGGCAAATCACTGGTAAAACAGCTGGAAATGTAAATAGCAATTTAAACAGTCCATTGCCCCTCAATCCAAATGTGGAATGTGCAGATCTACTTCAAAAAAGTTCCTCTGGTTTTATTATATTGTCAACGGTAAGAGGATTGAGTAGGCACCCTTTCTCAGTGGGCTGAATGGAGATGGTGTGCTTTATTTAGAAAATCCACATTTTTCCCCCTTTTACTCCTTTTTCCCCCTTTTCCTTTTTTTTTTTTTTAATATTTTTTTTCCTCTCTTGTTTTTCTTTCTTTCTTTCTTTTTTTCTTTCTCTCTCCCTCTCTCTCCTTATTTTTTTTTTTTTTTGCAAGCAAGCAGACGGGTCTCTAATTTTCACACCATTCTCCCTTAGAGACCTCCTTCAATTGCGCCATTCTTTCATTATGTGGAACTAATGAAGTGCTCTGCAACCTTTAGGTCTCCAAAGAATCCATTGCTCTAGGAATATAGTCCTTAAATAAAACATGTTTCATTGGCTGACTTCAAAACACTATTCTTACTGGGGGGAGAAAAGGGGGATAAATAATTGGCCTGGAATCACTGTGTGAAAAAAAAAAGAGAAATTACATCAGAGAATGCTTTTAGATATAGTTACAGTCAAAAGATACATTTGGCAATGTTGGTTTTAGTTCTTATTCCTAATAAGTTGCTAAAATCAGGATATAATTTTTAAAAATACCAATTACATGTTTTTTAATGACTATTGTCTTTTCAGAGCCTGTGTTCTATTGAGTGACTGCTGGGCTTTGTGGTGTAAAAATAATGCAATGCCAGATCAATAAGACTAATAATTCGGCAGCTGAGTTTAAAGGCTGGCTGCCTTGGGTATCTTTTAAGGATAAAATCTCACATTTTATACATTGCTTTTCATCTTCAAAGTGCTCTACAAGCACTAGTTCAGCCACACGCCTTGTTTATTCAGCCTGTGAAAGCATGATTGGTATTATTCGTGGTGTATCAGGTGCCTTATTCTCCCATGGATATTTGCTTGTACGAATGCAACTTATTTTTGTCTTCCAGCACAGGCCTTGTAGAACACGGCTATACCGAATTTGTCAAAATCTCTTCTCTTCCTAAGCAATTGCTGCCCTCTGGCATTTTCAATTGATTTGCCTTTCTTCCCTAAAGCTTTTAATTGGTCTGAGCCCCATTTTCCTTCCCCCATCCTAAAACCACCATCCTTGCAACCAAAACGTTCCTTCTCACAGTAGTTTTGTCAGCAGAATCTTGGGTTTTTTGTTTTTGTTTTTCAAATAAAAAAGGGAGGGAGGAAAAGAAACTACAGTTAAAAATAAAATTGCTTATATATGTCCAGCTTGTATCTGAACCCAGCAAAGAAATGTAAACATTTCATTTTTTATTAGTAATTATTTCCTTTAGCATTGCTTATCTTTTGCTTAATTTTATTTGGTGCTTGATCTAATTTGCAGTGTATTGGATTTTGGCTTTGGTAAACTGAAATAACACTATCAGCATGATTATTGTTACAGTACTGGCATGAGAGATTTGCTGGCTTAATTTCAGTGAAAACTAGAACAAACTGTAATGTCTGTCTTTTTGTCTGTAAAACAGTTTATATTTATAGAAACTGTTGTAATCATCTATTCTGAGTGAAAGGATTTCTTAGAGCATAACTATTCCACAAAACCCAGGATTTAGCCCAAATTTCTAGTCTAAAAATAACATATTTAAGCTCAGTTGAACAGATTAGGAAGCAAAACAGTGCTTAATGAACATGAAGTTTCAGGCTTTGGATGGCTAAGGATAAGTTGCTGTCTTGAAGGAGCTCCCAGTGTGTCTTGATGGGGGCAGCATATCTCACTGCTGTGAAGCAGGAGTCAAGAATACGGACTAAGACTTGCCAAGGTAATTAGTAGCAACGGTTACTTAATTGTGGACCCTCTCAAGTGGCTTGATTTCAAATTTGCCCGGAGCGCATAGTCACTGGGATAAACCACTCTGAGATGTGTAATGAAGACACCTTAAATTCCTTTGGAAGTCTTGACTCTGACTCTGTTTCTGGGTTTCCAAACTTCTCATGCGAACATGGAAAAAGTCATTTAACCTCGCTGTTTGGCCCCTTCCTTGGGGAGGGATTTTTACTAAGGAGAAAAGTCTCCCCTTCTCTGAGTTAGGAGACCTAATTCATGAATATTTACCAAGGTCTTTGTGCAGAAGGGAGAGTTTTACAATACTGGCCTCGTAATACATAAGTTTTAAATGGCAAATTAGGGGCCTGATGTTTGGTAGGAGTTTGGTGTAGGAGTCATGTTTTCATTGTATGCCCCCAGTTCCTCATGTAGTGTAATGCTCACGTAGTGCAAGAGACCTTGCTGTGCTTTCTTCCCAAGACAGCGTGTGCAACCCTGAGCCATCAAGGCAGGAGGGACAGACATGGCAGGTGAGCAATGGGAGCCCGGGGTGATGGAGATAACCACTGTGGTGGGCATGGGTTCCAGCCCCTGGAGTTGCCACATCACTTTTTGTGTCCTTCCACTACAGATATTGACTCTCATAGACTTCTGTTGTGTTAAATCTGAGCTGAAACGTGCAGCATAAGCTTTCCATGGGGCTGATGGTCTATTGTGGTGCACTCTGTTAATTTAGTTTTTTGATCTGTCAGTGTTTGCACCTGTTTTGTCCAACCTTGAGGGTGTAACTCAAGGCTACAAAAAGCTAATAGAAAGCTGCACAGTATCCTAAGTTGGCAGGTTGGATCTGCAGAGGTAGAAAGCAGAAAAGAACTGAGACTGTGTGTGAACATTTAATCACACGCTGCTAAAGACAGACCATACAGGGAAATCCATAGAAGGCAGATAGCACTACGGTTTGGTTAACATGTCTCCCTTTCCCCTAAAATGTACTATTTCTAGGTATGTAACTAGAGATAATGTGGGATGTCATGTCTTAAGCAAGCTCAGAGCATCCACAAAGCCTTTTTTGTGTTATCCATGGTTTTGATCTTGACTCATGTGGGTGACCACATACATATAATGCAACGTCTTTGGTGTCCAAGGGTTCTTTACATTCACTCAGGGGCATATATTGATTCTGCTTTTCTGTAATTGTACTATAGGTATTTGGTTAAAACTCGTTACAGCTGCCTTTGTACATGTAATTAAAGCATGATCAGTTGAAGTATGATGAAAAAGGAGCTCTCAAGTAGTCAGGGTAGCTTCTGCATTTCACTATTTTAACTTAGTGATAATGCATTTTATCTTATTTCATGATCTTTTTGAGCACACCCTTGTGGACAAGGTCTATCAGTTATCTTCACTGTAATTTAGCACACAAATATTAATCCAATCCATCTCTAATGACACAGTAATTCTAACTAATAAACTATATTACTAGTAGTTCGACACTGTAGGTTTTGTCTAATTTGAAAGGAGAAGCACTAAGCATATGGGATCCAATCCTGCTGTCGTTATTCATAAAGCTATGCCCATTGAGTTGAACAGGATAATATCCAGGATTAAAGCGAGTAGAGTTTTACCCTTTCTAAATCAAGGCCTCCTAGGGCTGCTGCATTTAATTCTATTTGATAATCTCCTCTTTTATTTGCCATTTCACACCACCTGAAACTGCAGCTGCCTGTGAGGAATCGAGCTGGTTTGAGCTTCAGCTAGCTCATATGTGGCTTAGTGCAGTAGAGCATTGGCTTCTCCAGAGAGCCCTTAGGGAGATTAAATCATTTAGCAGAAAATGATAATTGGCTTTTCTGGATTGTATTTTTGGATAGGCCCCAGCACTATAGGAAAAAGTGATGCAAAGGATGAAGGTTCCTAACCTTGTTCTGATAAACTGTCTGCAAGCTCATGTTAGAAGAACTGCAGATTTCAACATTAATAAGTGTATAGATTTTTTTCCCCACTCTCTTTCAGTGGGAAGGCATTGCTTGATACAATGGAAAAGCATGAGGCAAAGATTCAGGCTTGGCTATTCTCTGGAGCATGTTTTCTGTTGGAAGTTTCTCTTAAATTAGAATGAGCAGGTCAGGTTTGTTCTGTCTGATTCCTCTGGTGTGCTCAGAAGAGCCACATAAGTCTACTTACAATATTGTACTAATACTGCGTGCTCCCAGGGGAACTGACTTATTTTGTTGTGCTGTATTAAAACTCTAAGCACAATATTATATTAAGTATAACATCCATTTTCAAGTATTTTGGCTAGTCTTTTAGACTAAAACAAGCTCATCTTCCCTAGTCAGTGCTTGCAAGAGTGCTGAGTGCCATAATTTTAAATGTTTAAATATGCAGAAATATAGGAAACTTAGATATCTTCCCTTAAAAGTAGCTGGCTCATCAGTCCTGGTAGCAAATATTCTGGTAGCCAAAGTGTTTTCTCTGATACCTACTGCAAGACTGCATCATGTATTTTCTCCTTCTCTCATAAAAGTCTGAGAAAAAATCATCCTGCTTGACTTTAAGCAGTTCTCTGCTCCAAAGGCCTATGCTGTTTACTGGAAAGTAGTTTAAATCCTTTCTTTGTGACAACGCTTGCCTAATCTGAGCACACCTGTGGATAGCAACACGGTTACTTGCTAAAGGAGTAAAAGTGTAAAGGAGTAAAAAGCAAGGACCTTGCTTGTTGTAACTCTGAACCTCCTTCTACATTACTCTCTTGATCAACCATAAATCAAGTGATGAGTGACTGTCCTGTGGTGCCACTCAGCTGGTTATGTCCTCATCAGGTTCATACAATGGTCCTCGTAGTACAAGACTATAGGCCTAATTTTTCACTGTTTTTTTTACCTAGCACACTCACTTGTCTTTCAAGGTGAGAGTCTGAGTATTTTATATTCACTGACACAGCTAAAGAGGAATCATACCTGGAGAGAGATAGGTTTCTTTGCCAGGTATGATTCTAGACATACCTGGCTAGAACCATACCTGGAGAGAGATAGGTTTCTTCGTCCAAGTTGATCTCAGTTGAGCTGTTTTAGAAGAACAGAATAACAAAAATAAAATACATTCTATTCCAGTGCAAAGAATTACACTTGTATATATTTTTATAGGCACCTAATTTGGAATAGAACTCTATTTGTTTTTGCTTAGGATAAAAACTATTTTCAGTAGTAGAACAGACTTTATCCAGTGAAGAAGATAGAGACAATTTCTTTAGCACAATCTGTGCAAGATCATGCTTCTTGCTCTAAGGCAAGTTTATCTGGCAACAGGCTCTTACCCTGTGCACCAATGTTTGCACCTAAACAAGGAGTTAAATGTATACTGTATCTGCACTAAGTATATTAGATTGAGGAAAGCTATAGGCAATCCTGCACTCATTGAATGACCTTCCACTTACTTACACACGTAGAACTAGGGTTGGTGCAGGGGTTGATGCACTGACCCGATCCTCCACAGGTCTTTGCTGGAAGAGTTTTTCTTCCTCCACTGTATACTAGGCAGGTATGCTGCGATACAACCTTGAAGGTCTTTTCCAACCATAATGATTCTCTGATTCTATACAAAACAATGTCTTGTTCAACCGTAGAAGGCCCTTATCGAAGTCTGTCAAGTTAAAGACTTGCAAGTAGCTGTGGTTCTGTGAGCCTCTCTGGACAGCGCTGAACTTTGAGTCAGTATGTAAATCCCACTGTAGCTTTCAGAGGCAAAATGGGCATGGAAGGAACAACGGTTGCAGGAGCAGATATGGATCATCATAGATATTTTTATTTTCCTGCTGGCATGAAGATGTCCTGAGAAGCAACCTTGAAAGAATGAAAAAAAATGCCTAAAGAACTTCTGTTGGAGTTTTTTTAGAGTTGTGCTGCAGTTAATGTTTAAACAGACACATTTTGACTTCAGAATAGGTCCAAAGGGACTGAAGAAGGGACTGCCGAGAACTCATGACAACTCAGCAAGGTCTCCTGCCAGTTCACCCACTACTCCTTCTGGAGGTGCTCTGCCAGGCTGCACTTGAAGTTTGCAGCCTGTGGAAATCTTAGAGCTTGTGAAAGCTTTTTGATTGATTGTTTGTTTGATTGTTTGTTTGTTTGTTTGGAGGGTGGGTAGGCAGGACTCTGAATTGGAACAAAATCCAATTTCACAATGCTAAAGTCCTCTGCAAAGGAAAGTCAGCTTTTTCTCTGATTTGCTGTCATGGTAGACATTACAGAGAAGAGGGGACTGCCCATGTGGCTTAGAGCCACGTTTCTGCCTCCATCTGGTTGTGAGCTAAGCTCAAGGATAAAGAGACTGGGAGTAGAGGCCATGGCCTCTTCCCTTTATCTTGTAATGTATGATTCTGATCCTGTTGACACAGTCTTTGGAGAAATCTATATGCAGGATTAGTCCTGCTGATTAATATTCACATATTTCAGCATTCACAAAATCAGGGCCTTGATTAGACCCAGGAAAGCACACAGAAGACTCTCTGCAGATCTTGCATAACAGTAAGAACAGGAACAGCGTAAAATATTTCTGTATTTGAGTGCCCTAATCAGGACTTTGAAGAAGAAACCAGAGCCAGCTGTAATCATTCCTGATGAGAAGTTCACTTAACCCTGATAAATCATAAAATAGCTGAAGGTCTTATGCCTCCTCAGGAGTTCTACTGATCTTTCTGCAGTTTTCTAAAGCAATCCACAAACTTTCTCAGCTGTTGGGCACTGTAATTCTTGTTGCTGTCCTGTGTCATCAGGGCAGTTAATGACTCTCCAGGATGTAAACTGAACAAAGATAATTGTAGTTAATACCCACTTTCTTAGACTTCAATTAAAATTGACAGCAATAGGCCTAAAATACCCCAGATAGATAGGTACTTCTCTCTGAGTAGCTTGACCTTTGCAGGCTAGACAGATTGTGCAAACATGGATGTTTTAGTGGATTGCATGTTAAAACAGCAGCAATGAATAGCAGCATGCTATTTCTATACTGTCCCAATAATCATCAACTTACTCATTTTGAGAATAACTGAGTTGCACATGATAAGAATGCAGTGTTAAATAATTTGTACCAGATTGGGAGTCAGAATTTTCACTGTCATGGAGTCACCTTTCTGAAGGCTTCTCTGAGGAAGTCATTGAGTTAAAATCCAGATCCTAGCCTGATCTAAAGTCCAATCTAAAGTCAATGGTCACTCCAGAGTAGGGGGATGCTGTTCATTTTATCCCCTTTGTAGTTAAGAGTAGGATTTGATTCTGTCTTTTTTAGCACCTTCTGCTTTGCTTTATTAACTCCAGACAAGCATGCTGCGGCTCAGCTTCCTTCAGCTGAAATGTTTCAAAAACAAATATGTTTTTCTTGAACAAAGAGGGTATTCTCACCCATTTGTCTGCATTTTCTATTGCCTTGAGGCTTCTATTCTGGCTCCCTTATGCCTTTGCTTTCTAAAACCAAGCCATTTCAGGATGCTGCAGCCCCTCTCCTTGCAAACGCCAAAACACATAATTATCTTTAGTAGCATTTTGGCAACAAAGAGAGCAAAAGGGGCTTTCTTGAGGCTTTTCCTCAAAGTGTTTCCTCATTTTCAGGGAGAGTGCTGTGATCAGTCTCCTGCTAATACATACAAAATCTTACCCAGCTCTTGATGCATCCAGTTCTCAGCCACCTTCATCTTGGCAAAACATGCCTTTCCCCAGGCTGGAGTACTAGTAACAGAGGATGTACTCTGCTCCTTGTGGTGACAGTAGTATATTATCACCTTTCCATCTTGGTGGTCTCAGTATAAGCAAAAAAAAAGTCTCCTTTGCTCTGATTATTCATTTCTTTTTTTCTCTCTCTCTCTAGTTGCTAATGTTTTTTTTTTTTTTTTTTAATGAATGGATAATTGTTCATGCAACAATCCTAAGGAAAAGCAGCTTGCTAATTTGTAGATATGCAATGTTCAATAAGGCATTATTTTTTAAAAAATGAAACATGTAAGAAAAATGTTTCTGTATGAGATTTAGTCTCTCTTGGCAGTGAAGGGGAGGACCAGTTAGCTGAAGCGGGCGGTGTGTGTTGGAGGAAGCTAATATTGCTCTAGGAATAGGGGAATAGCTGTTCTCCAGTATGTGCTGATGATATCTGTTCAAGGTTTGGCACCGATTTACAAAACTTTTTGGCTGTATAGCCATATTTCTCAGGGACAAAAATTTGTACAAGGACAAATCATTGAAATATTTCATATGCATGGGAAACTTCTGGGAAATTCAGGCACTGTTTTCCTGGAAAAGAATAACATGGCACTGTGCATGTGGCGCTATGTGCATCTATTACCTCTAGTTTCAAAAGTTTCTCCTGAGTCCTACTTCATGTAGAAATGGAAAACATTGTGAATCATTCTGGAGATTTGGTTTAATATTGTTTGATTATTCCTAACAGGAAGGCTTTATATAAAAATCTTGGAGAGACATAGTCTAGAGATCAAAGTATATATGTGCTTTGCACAAATTGTGGCACCTGTCCTCTTTTCCCGCTATCTAAGGAAGACAGATTTTACTTGTAGTCCCTCATCAGTGCAGTTTAACAATTTATCTTAAATAACAGAATTCCTTATCATCATGGCTCTGTGTTTCACTGGAATCATAAAAGTGCCAGCTGTGAAGTCTGACATAAAAGAAGTTTGGTGTATTACTTTTTTCAGGAGGAGTCTAGGGGAGTTCAACTGAAGTCCGGAGAATATTTCACAGGGTGCTGTGTAAATACAGCAAAAGGCTCGGCTGCAAAGGACTTGTCCTGTCAATAGGCCAGACGGACAAGTAGAGGAAAGAGCAATAGGACCTCAGAGAGGTGAAGAGCTTTGCCCGGGCTCACATAGCGTGACAGGGACTGTTCTGATTCCTCGCCCTGCCGACCAGCTTGTGTTGTCTGCTGAGAAAGCGCTGGACGTGATGGGTGGTGTTCAGAAACAGCAAACCAGGAAACCAAATAATTCTGCAAATGCTGTCCTACTCTCTCAATGTTTTTGGAATCGTGAATATCTGTGGTTCAAGGTGTTTTGGAGATGAGGCCACCATTTAAGAGCCACACTTCTATTTGCGCCCTTGGCCTTCCCAGTACAACAGAAAGGGTTTGGGGGGTTGTACCCTGTGAGGAGATGGGTCCTCATAAAACCTCTTTTCTCTTTTAAATTGAAGAGCCCTGAAAAGCTTTGAAGACATTTGTGTGGAAGAACATTTGTCTCCTATATAATCCATTAATGGGGGATTGCTGCTGGCTGGGCAAGGGTTTTGAAGCAGAGCTCAGCGGTGGAGAGCTTTAAGGAATGGCAGCAGTTCCCAGGCTGAGAGTCTCTCTTTTACTGTGGCAGTTCTTGCTGATATAGGTGATGTAGGACAGCGCTACAGTCACATAAGACTTCTTGGCTTCTTTGATAGACGAAGTGACACAGACCTTACTTCTAACATTAAATTGACACAGAAGCATCTTTACAACCAACACAGGGATGTTGTGTGACTGAAAACAAGAACAGAAACACAGTCACAAGTGGAAAAGGTCACAGTCCACAAGAATTCACTTTCTACAGTGTGACCTCTAGCAGAGAAAACTCCTAGAAAGACCCTCCTGGAAAGGGTTGTGCATGGACACAATTCTGGGCAATATGACCAGAATTGTTACATTGTAGGTGACCGTCTTTGAACGGTGGCGTTGAGCTAGGCGTTCTCCAGAGGTCTCTTCCAGTATCAGCCATTCTGTGATTCTGTGAGAAGCACAGTCTTACACCGTAAATCGTAGCCCTTATTTTATGTGAGGATTCCCATTTCAGGTTGAGACCCTCTTCTGATACACACTTGTACTTCCTCAGAGATTCTCTTAGTTGGGGTAAAACAAACAAACAAAAAACCTCGCGCATTTGGCAGTGCAGCATTTACAGCAGCCTTATTTCCCAGCTGGGCAAGAGGGAAAGGGTCTTCGGAGGCGGGAGGCGTCCGCTCGCGCTCACTAGGTGGAGCTCCAGGGTCCCGGCTGCGCCAGGCCCGGCGCGCGGGGACGCGGCGGGTCGCGGCTGCCCCCGGCCGCGGCAGCGCCAGGGCAGCGGGGACACGCGGGAAGGCGGCGGCGCCGCCTGTTCCTCAGCTGCAGCGCTGTGAGGAGGGTGACTCCTCACAGCGCTGAGAGAAGCCGGCCTGAGCAATGTGCCTTTCCTTCCCCTCCTCCCACCCCGCAATGTCTCGCTGCTTTAAGATGTTTCGTCCGAAATACACTTGAAAAGGGCTTAGGGGAAGGGAAGAGGCGTCCAAAGTTACACGAGGTGTGTTTATTAGCCTGATGACAAGTGCGCGGAAGGCCGGCCAGCCGGTCACAAGGAGTTAAATGCGGGGTTAACGTCCCATGGTTCCCTCGGTACTGCGAGGAGCGACTCTCGTCTGTGCCCGAAGCCCAGCGGGGGAAAAAAAAAAAAAAAAAAAAAAAAAAAAAAGGGGTGGGGGGGGGGGCGAGGCGCAGGGGGGGGGGGGGGTTAGCCGTTGCCAAGGAGACGGGGGCCGCGCCCCGGGAGAGGTAACGGCCGCCGCGCTGCGCGGGGGTAACGGTCACTCCGCGCGCAGCCCCGGAGCGGGGGGCGTGGAGGGCGCGGCGCCGTCTGCGCGCGCGCCCGGCTAACGGCCCCAACGGCTCTTCCTACCTGCGGGAGCCGCCCGAGGTACAGGGAAGGGGGTGGGGGCCGGGCAGG
>VWPW01000299.1:112435-175440 GCA_013389825.1 Crypturellus undulatus
GCGGCGAATCAGCGGGGCGCTGTCAGGGCGTCAGCGGCGGCGGCTCCGCGCGGCCGGCCCCGAGCGCGTTCCTTATCGCAGAGAGGCGGGCGGGCAGTCGGGGTCGGCGGGCGCATCATCATTATCATGGGCACTGTTTGCTTTTCGCGGCGCTGCTGTTTGCTTTTCGCCCTCGCCTGGGCCGGCAGGTTTGCGGGAGGCAGCGGCGGGGGCGCAGGTAAGACAGGGGCGCCTCGGGCCCCGGCAGCTCCGCGTCTCGCTGAAGGTGCCGTTGGCGGGCGGGGGTCGCGTCTTGCTTGCATGGGGCCGGGGAAAATTGTGCTTGGGAGGCGTTTTCCCGTGTGCTTGGCTGCCAGAGACGGGCGGGGGGGGTGGACGGGAAGAAAAAGTTACTTTCCTGGAGTGCCCACGAGATAAATCCGTGCTGGATGCTGGAGCTCCCCGCAAGAAGCGCGGGCTGTTATCCCTTGTCAGGCTTTCCCTGTCCGCGCCTTGACCCAAAGACCCCGTTTTTCTCCATAGCCTCGCTCGCGTCCGCGTAGCAGCAGTAATGATATTAGGTCTTTGCTCTGATGTTTTTTAAAAAAATCACCTCTGCTTAGGAATGTTGTAAGCCAAAAGTAATTTCTTAAAGATGTGTGTGTAGCCTCTGAAGCTGGGCTGGAAGAAACCCTTTAAGGTGAAGGCTTGGGGGAAAACGGGGGGAGGAATATCCCTCCTGCCCAGATACAGAGTTTAAATGCAACAAAACGAACGGAGTCGGTGTAGAAATTATCTTAAAGTGCAAGAAAAGCGATGTGGGATGTGGAGCAGAACGAGGGCTCACATTTAGTGTTGCCCTTTTCAGTTGACTCATTGGCATTCACGCCTGACTCCCAGGCATCCTCTGGTTGCTGTGAAATGTCCCCCTTGGCTCAATGCAGTTTCAATTTTTGACGGCATTATAAAGAGTCCAGCTGTCACTTTTGCTGATCTTGATGGGCGACGGGTGCCACTTTAATGAGTCAAAAGTATGAACCAAAGTGCTTAAAAAACTCTTATTTTCTTTTTGCGCTTGACTGAGTCTGTGTCTGATCTGAGTAACACCCTGGGACCCCCTAAGCGAATTCACATAGATCGCAGCTAGATCTGAACGGTCTCGGCGACTAACATAAGCGGTGGGCAAGAAAGAAGCCCAGGGATCGCAGCAGCGGCGCGTTTCTCGTGAAGACCCAACGCTTGGCATTTCGGAGAGCAAAACTTCCCCCTCTTTCTCAATAACAGCAGAAATGAGGAGCACATGCGATTCCCTTTCGGGGAGACCCCACGTGCTCCCGTGGGCTGTCCCACTCCGCAAAGTGTCGTACCTTGTCGCGGTATCAGGTCACTGCCTGCCTTCCGAACAGCCCCCTGCCCCCGGTGACTTTGAAGGATTCCTGTTTTGCCGCCGGTGATGGCTACTGAGCCCTACTGAAACAGCATTAGGGTTCCCAACTCGCAACAAAACTGTGCTCCCTTTACTGCACCTTTTTTGGAGGGGAAGATCCGTTAATCTAATCACCATGAAACCAACCGCTGGATGCCCCCTTCCTGCGCAGCGCCCTTTAACTTTCCCATGGCCACCACGTCTTCCGTGCGAAATCCGGGTGGGGGGCCGAGAGCGCAACCCCCTGCTTCCCAAGGGGCTCCAGGCCATGCACATCATGGTGCCGCAGGTTGCCGTCCTCCCCACGGGCCGATCGAGTTTCATACGGCCTCCTATTTATTTATGTTTTTTGCCTCTTAATAAAAAAGGATTAATGCGGTTTTCCTGTTCAAATATTTCTTTTTCTCATTCCCCTGCCAGCAGAGTTTGTTTAAACTAGCGTCTATCTTTCTGAGTTAAGAAGATCTCTTTGCTAGGAACGTGCAAACTGACTTTTCTTCTCCTCCTGCGGGTCATTTAAACGCTCTCACGGTTTCACTACCAACTGAGTGTGGGTCTCCCGCGATAGACCTGTGCAGCAGGCGCTCCTTTCTAACGGGTGAGGATTTCTGACGCTTTGTGGAGGGAAAGCAGGTTTTGTGAGAGGCTTGAGGAGGGCAGAGCGCGTCGGTTTGGTTAGTTATTTAGCCTGGTCTGTCTCCACGTCCGTGATGACTCGGGGACAGCAGAGAAGAGGGCAGCGTCTTCAGAAGGAGCTTTGCCCTGTCTCGGGCTCACCTCTCACCTCGCACTCCGCACTTCTCTGTGCTTCCAGATGTTGACGAGTGCGCAGAAGCTACGGACGACTGTCACATCGATGCAATCTGCCAGAACACCCCCAAATCCTACAAATGCATCTGCAAACCCGGCTATAAAGGCGAAGGGAAACAATGTGAAGGTAAGGGCGGCCGGACTCCTCTCCTCTCCCTGCTCCCCTCCCTCCCTGTATTTGTTTGCTCTTTAAAAGCTTTTGCAAATAGCTGAATTCCTGAAACGATTAATGCAGATTTACAGCTGCTTAACCTCAAATCTCGGTGTTTATTGGCAAGCGTCCCCCGCTGCTTTTGCTAATTGTCCGGCATCACAAACATCGTGTCCTCCAGCCTGCGTTAAAAGGGGGTGGGAGCTGGGGGCCCTCCGCCGAAACCCGCCGGCTTCGCGCCGGGCGAATCGATGCGAACACCAGAGCGTCCTTTCCCTTGACACTAAGCAAGTGCCAAAGCACTGTGTTTCTGACCACACGAAACACTTACTGTTCAAACAAACAAACAACCCCCTGTCACACATTATTGTGGTCACCAGACTTTTAAAAGTTACTTCTGCGTGTTTATAACTCTACTGAAAAGAATGGAGCATGTTTTATTGAGCACTGTGTATACTCCTACCTCAGAATTTACAAAATACACCTTGTCTCTTGAACTTCAGCAGCCAGACTATTCTCTTAGACAAGAACTAATATTGTAACAACATCCTTAAATAAAGGATGCAAGTTATTGTTTTTTTCCACTTGTAGATGCTTAGCAGCTATTTAAATTTTCCTTCCAAGTCTTTTTTTTTTCTACTTTAGTCTGAAACTTTTTCAAAATGTATATGGCCAGTCCATTAAAAAGATTAAAGACCTAGAAATGACTTTGCTGAAGTCTACAAAAATTTGAAACCGCATATTATTCTCCATGGACTTCCAAAGTGTTTGTTCAAGTGCCCTCATAAAGCATATTTGTGGTTGTCATATTTTTCTGTCTTGGGTTTAAACTGACAGAGATAAATTCCTACTGTCCACCTTTTGGTACTCCAGCACCTCTGAACTGCTGTTCACTTGAAAGCCAGATTTGCTTTCTTGCAAAATGACAGAATAATCATTCAGCATCAATTTCCTCCTCTATTTGTCCTTCCCAGGCAAGGAGCTCTGTGCACAGAGAAAATGTACTCAAGGCCACAGCTATAGAGGCTGCAGCATTCTCAGAATTGGTTCTTGTTTCTATATTGGTTTTCCACATCAAAAGTTTTCTTAAGCTTTAACTACTCATTTTTTTTTTAGATGTTGAGCTCAGTTTAGTGGTAGACCTGGCTGATGTTCATACTTGTTTCATATACACATTTATTTTTGCCAGACTTACCTGAAATTTCCCTCAGAATCATGTACAGAATTGTGGAATTTCTGTGGCTCATGTTGAACTCCAGTATCTGATGCTACTTAGTATCTGTCAGTCTTGATAAGTGTAAGTGCAGGAGGGCAAACTGCAACGTGCTCTGCCTGGATGTTAAATTAGTGAACGTTAGTCATGTAAATGAATGTGAGGTATCTAAACGAGGGATTACTTTATGTGAAATATAACTTTATGATGTTATACTAATAATTCAAAACATTTTGCATCACTTTATATGCATCTTAAATTCACAATTAATACTCATTTTTGAGATAAACAGAAAGCTTGAAATTCTGAATGTTTTGCTTCTGGAGCTTATGTCAGAATACCTGCATAGTACCTCTTATTTTGGTTCTGAAGTGCTTCAGCTCAAACCCTACAGACATGGACCAATAATCAGCCTGTTAAAAAATATATTTTAAAACTGAAGTGACTATGCTTGTAATAATAACAAAGATGAAATACACCATACAATTTTCATTGCACTAAAACCAAAACTGGGTTGTTAAATTATTTTGTTTCTTTATAACTAAGCTTTTAAATAGCCTTTTTCATAATCAAAACTAGTTACATTTGAGAAAAGGTAAAGATATTTACTTTTACTGTGAAAGATAATGTGGCTCCTGAACTGAATTCTTCATGGCTTTCATAACAAACTATCTATTTTGCTTCATGTCTGAAGAACATTCATTATAGTGTAGCTAACTCCCTTATAGAGCAGGCTCTTGTATAGAGCCAGGCTCAGTAAACAAACAAGGATTACCAAGATTGCAATTTATATGCAGCAGTGAGCTGAAAAAAATGACACTGTGTCATCAGATTTACCATAACCGGGGGCTCACTAAAATGTTTAGAAAATACTGAGATGTTGAAATTAATTTAGAGAGATTCCACTGTACATACACATTTATTTTAAAGATCAGTGTTAAATATGACTTTCATTCACATGAAATACATTTTGAAGAAAGGGATTCCCACATGGGAATTAACATGATTTGGAAATTTTAAAGTTTTAGACTAACAGTGGAGCAGAGATTATATGAGTAGGTCCAGAATATATGTACTTTGTGTACTCTTGTGTATTTATTATTACTTTTAAATTCAAAGATAATGATTAGTTTAAAAAGTGGGACCTTTGAGGCTCATGAATGCCTTTTTGTCAGATGAAATAGGAAGTCCAGTCACTTGTGCATAATTTTACACACCTTTTTTGTGATCCAAAAGGTGATTAGAAATACACCAGAAATGATTCTTTAAGGGAATTCAAAGCCTTCTAGCAGCAATTACTTTGAAATGATGCTTTTTCTTGACAGTCTTTTAAAATCCCTTAGCAGGGAATTTGTTCTTGAATTTTCTTCTCTTCCCCAAAATGTCTCTTGGACTTTTTTTTTTTTTTTCTTAGTGGCCTGAACCTGCTGACCTATGTCCTTCTGCAGTGCTCAGCTGTTTCTCCAGACAGAAGAGATTCTCCTTGTGTCCCTTTCTGCCCCTGTAGATTCCAGTTTACCTTTTCTTTTCAATGAGCTCTCTGGGGTGCTGGTGTCAAGCCATAGGGTCAGCACTACCAAAGATGGTCTCAAACCTGTTGTGGCCTTAACTCATCCTCTTCTGGAAATATAAGATGGCAACAAACACATGTGCTTTATGTTTTGATTTTTTTTGCTTCCAGTGAACAGAACAATCATAAAATTCCAGGTGTGTAGCAGGTTACCCTCAGCAGTTGTTACAAATGCCAGGGTGATACTTCTTCATGTCCTGCAAAATGGCAATGTCCTTTTGGGGATAACTAGTTTTTCTATATGACGGAATGGTGCATCCAGCCCAAGTTATCTTAAAAAATGGTTTGCTTCTAATTGCTGGTTTCTTTTCTCCATATGACGCTTAACTGACAGCCGATTCAGGTGCAAGCAAGCTCCCTCATTGATCAGGCTTTTAATCTTTTTTTAACTTTTGGTCTCAGGCTTTCTCCTTAGCCTGGCATCGCAGTGGAATTGTTAGCTGGAAAATTATGTCAAGGCAATGGGAAATCTAGAAAGTGCAAGAAGATTATGAGTCCTGTTGTTGCCTAGGCCTTGAGAGGGGCTCTTCTGTCCTTGATCAGTTTATGAAAGGGTTTAGCTCTTAAACCCAGCCTAATCTTTTTGCCCCTACTCCTGGGTTAAGGCTATTCCAGACCCTCATGCCAGTGATGATTAAAAAATTCTGTATAATTACTGATTGATGTTAATCTCTCCCCATTTTTTTAGTTATCTTTATCTTTTGTATTTATCTTTTATTTTAGACAATTTTTCTCCCAACCTACTGTTCATTCCCAGTGTGAGAATGATTTAAGTGAATTGCTGTAATTGTTTCTTTTCCTTTTGGATGGTATAGCACCCTTTCTGTACAGCATGTAGAGGATAGGATTGGGTCAATAGGATCTTTTTCCTGAAAAAATGATCCCTGGAACCTAGTGCAAATCCCTACTTTCAGATTGTCAATGTTCAGTATGATTTCCTGCTTGATCCATTTTTTTTTTCATAAATGTTCTTCAGTTCCTTTTATTACTGGTCTGACAATTGTTGTCAGGTCTGTTAAACTCTTTGCACAGAAAAGGAGTGCTATGGATAGTAGTTTAATAGCACAGCCACTCACTATATGCAGCCTTTCAGCTATGAATGTTTTCCCTTGTAAAGCTTGATGTTGCTGATACGTTTGTTGCTGAGGGCAGCATACATACTCCATGGTAAAATATCTTGACAGAGTGTGTCTTGACAGGATGATTTTCAGGTTTCTGCTCACCTTGGAGCTTTGTGTTAGCAGAACAGGTGTCTGAAAACACAGACTCTCAGCTGTAGTTCTGCCTGACAGGTAGTTGGGTAACCTATGCTGGTGTGGTATAACTTGGTTATATGTTTATGCACCTACGTGCCCTTTCCTGAGGTAAGTAATTAATCCAGGCAATCAAGCCATGGTAGTCTACACAGGAGACTGTTGTTCTTGATTCCTCCAATGATGTGGGACTTCCTCACAGTCCCCCAGTAAGAGACACAGGTATTTTCAGCCCTAAGTACATTATATTCTTCTGTTAAAGGTGCACAGCCACTTGGTAGCACAATGTATTGTACCTTCTGAAGCCCCGTATTCATCAAAGCACTGCTTGACTGGAAGAGGCTTTTAGAAAAAGAGTGCCGAACAATGTAGCAAGGCTTCTCCTCTTGTAGATACACTGCTCCCCACAGCCATGCCACAGTTCCTGATGTTTGTCTATGTACAGAAAATGGAAATACCCAGTACAGTGCCTGGAAACATATTTACATTGATATACCTGGATTTTATTATTTCCATTTTGTTTGGTGAGATCTGGCTTTGTCTCAGACAAATCTGCTATAGACAAAAAGCATGGAGTACTTCCTATAGAGATCATCTCTGAAATGTTAACTAAAAGCCTTTTCCTGAACTATGAATTCTAATTTTGTGGAAAGCAAATGGTAGCATATTTCTTATTTTGACAAATGTTTCGGACCGTCAGGACTATCATATGTATTTTTGTCTTGCTGCAGGAGGAATAATGTCCCCAAGCCAAAATTTAAACTGGTTGCGGTGTTTGTGATAATACACTAAAGTCTAAAATGAATAACTTGTTGAATTGACAATGATTCAGAAATGACAAACTACTCATTATTATAATCAATAATTTTGCATGTGTGAGGCCAAGTTTCTTCTTGTATCTATTTTTAAAGGGTTACAAACAAATCTTAGCAACTGGGAAAATACACATATTTTATCCTGTCATCACTTTTGTTTGAATAATAATCATCATCATTATTGTAATCATAATACTAATTATTGTTTTTCCAAGGTTAATTTAATACTCTTCCTGCAATGTTAATCTCGTTTACCAGATTTAGTTTCATTTCACTCACTGACCTTTTGTTTTACTTTAGTCTTTCATATACCGGCTATGTATTTCTCATGCTCTCCAAAAATGAAATCAAATCTTGACTCACAGTCAGCTAGGAAGCAGCATAGGACACTTCAGAGTTCTCATTTCCCCATTCCTTGATTGGGAGCTTGCGCTGAAACTCCCTCCTCTCCGGAGGGATAAGTAAGCTTGGGGGCTTCTGGATGTTAAGCAGAACGATGATCCCGTTTCTTTTAAAAGACTCTCATGTTGTCTGATGAATCCCCTCTCACCAAATCTTTCATGTGGGGACCATCTTTACCAATGAAGGCGAGACAGCATGTACACTACTGGTTGTCCTCTGGCTTCTGAAACGTAGGCATCTCGAGGCTTATACAGGTCTGAGCCTGTGCTATCTGTCTGTCTGTCCCACCCTGCAGAACAACGGGGATGCCCCCGAACGAGGCAGCCTAAGTGACTTCTCACTGGTTGATGATTCTTCTGATTACAATAGGTGAATTCATTCCCTTGAGGAAGGGTTGTCTTCTGGGAGCTTGCAAATATTGACACATTTCAGGCTGAATGCTATCATTGCATCCATAGTCTTACTGCTCTTGCCTGTAAAGATGTAAGGGAGGCCAAGGTTTGCTTGGTCAGACCCACTAATAATATCCTCCTACGTGCCTGTCAGAGGAACTGAAGAAAAACCAAAGCAAGTATTTTTCTGAACATCTGTTTAAAACAAATGAACAAACAAACCCTTTGCCTACTGTGTTCTCAAAAGCTGCAGGAAGGTAATATCTTTTTTTTCCTTAATATTGTTTCATATTAGGTCATATCCTTATTCTAGTTTTTGTTATTTTTTGTATAACCTTTTTTGTGACCTTATCTCAGTTTAGTGTTTGAGGATTTGACACCTGATTTAATTTCTTTTGAGCTGGCTGTACAGTTCTGAGCTCCCTAGCAAATCATCCTGAAGCTGCTGTGCTTTCTAGTTTCATAGTTAAAATTCTCCTCGTACCTTAACAGATGCCAGTTTTCCAGCAGTTGGGAAGGCTGCCATTAACATTGAACTTCACATCTCCCTTCCCTAGTGGCTCTGTTGCCTGGGTGAGATCCCTTGCTGCCAGAGTTTGTGATGACGTTTTGTCTGGTAGTGCTGCAGCAGGCCAAGGGAGCACAGAGGAAGAGACATATTGTCAGAAAGGGAGCAAAAATGGCAATCGATAGCTTTGACTGGAGCTCAGTAACTGTGTTTTCTTCTCTCTGAAATCCTACTCATCTGATCAGATAATTTCATGTATCATTTTTGGTTTAGCCTGGTAAAGGTGTCTCTGAGCATCCCCAACATACTGAAATCTTCTCTTGCTGTGCCCTTTTAAAAAATTTCTTGGACTGTTCCAAGCCAAATTTCCAACTTGCCAGTTTGGCAAATGCTTAAGGGAACTGCAGTCTCTTAGGGGATTGAGGGGAGTTAGCAAGAAACAAAATGCCAAAATACTCCTGAGAGTGATCTGTAATAAAACATGATTTTATTACAGCCTAAGTGAATTAGCAGCTTACAATAACTTTTTTTTCCTCTGAGCTTCTTTTGTTCCTTGAACGGGGCTTTTATTTGACGAGGATTCAGCCTTGATATTTTTTCCTTGGAGCTTGCTTATAATTCTGACTGTGTTCAACAGTTTATCTAATAAAACCAGAATATTCTTCAGTCATGGCAGCAGGAACCGTCTAACTGCTCACGGTGCCATCCGTACCCCATATATCATCCCTCCCCCCAACCTTGTTCTCTCCTCCCTACTCTATCCTACCTCTCAGAGCTACTTTCTGGCAGCCCATAATGCTGCTTCAGTGAACAGCTCCCCCGGTGGTCCAGTTTGGAAATCTTCCATTTTCACTTAGAAAAAGAACATTTGCTCCAACTTTTTTTTTCCTTTTTTTTTTTTCCCCCCAGAAATGCTTCTTGGAAACAAATATCACTATATTTTGCATAAACAAATATGATGTTGCTAGAAATATGGCCTCATTCTTCATCAGCCTTGCATGTAGTTCTCAATTTGGATAAAAAATATGTTTTTTCCAAGGACATTTCTCTAAATAGTTGATAAGCTCCCTGTCTTCTGGATGGTCTATGGGTGCTCTGGGAACTTATAAATATATATAAAATTTCAAAATTTCATCTGTAGGGATGTAAACTTGGTATTTAGAAGGAACTTCTCCTTTCCCCCAAATGTACAGTGTAAATTATCTGCCAGAAAAATTTTAATAAAAAGAAAGATCACAAATAAAATGTACAGTTTAATTTGATAACAGTCTTTCTTTTCTCCACATTCTTCATACATCAGGCACACATTGTCCTGTTGATGTTTGTATTTCTCTGTAGCCTTTCCTGTTCTCCAGCCTATTAACTTTTCTGATGGTGCCTTCTCCTTTCCTTGCATTCTTCATCTTTATGTTGCTGAGTACTCTGTTGTTCAGCTGCCTCTTAACCCTGTCACTTCCATGATGGAAATCTTGCTCTTCTTTCTGTTGCCTCCTTTTAGTGTCTTCCTGCCTGCCCCATTTTTATTTTGCTCCATTTACTTTTCCATGGCATCCATCTCAGTGGCTTATTCCAGTTCCAGCATTATTATTCTGGGAGCCAGGATCCCAGAGCAAGACTTCTGTGGATCTGGAGAGCTGGTAGCTGCAAGCTCTGAGCACTCCTCACTGGCCCTTTCCCTGGAGTTCTGTCTTCAAGGCCAAGGAGTTTTCCCCTTTTTCCTCCTTTCTGCTCTTCTCTGCTCCCTTTCTAGCTCAGGATTCACTTGTCCCTTTGCATCTTCCAGACTATTCTACTCCCTGGACCTGCAGTTCTTTCCTCAGCTGGTGAGATGCAAATTGTGCGGCTTCATTTGCCAGCTCTCATCTGAATACGGATTTGGTCAGCATGTGTTTCCGTCTTATGACCAAAATACACACGTCCTTCCTTAGGTGGCTAAACACACACTGATGCATGATGTGGCCAGAGAACCTTTGCTCAAAGCATGGGAGAGGAGATGGGGAATGTGGCCTGAGGCTGCTTCTCTAATCCTTTTCCAAATAACCTCCCCTAAGGTGACTTTTGTTTCCTTTGCATTTGTGTCACATAGCAGTCACGCTGATGCTACTAGGGCACTGTGGCACCAGCCCAACCCCATTCCAGGCCAGAATAGCTGTGGATAGAGGGAAATGGAGAATGGTTGGCAGGAGGTTATAGGATAAATGTATGTACACTCCAGTCAGAAAAACAATAGTCCTGTACTTCCACAGTGCACTCCTTTAGGAAGTTGCTGTTTGCCTGATTATGTTTTTTTTTTTTTTTTGGCACAGGGCAACCAATGTGATGCTACACTAGCACCAAAGTAATCTCCCCAGAGAAAAAGGAAAGCAAAGGCTAACAGCATGGCCTCATAAGCAGTTGCAAACTAAAGAGGCAATGAGCTATGTGGTGGAGAGGCTGAAACAAATAAAAGGGAGAAGGTTTTGAGGGAGTAGGGTGAGTGGGTTCCTTAATCTGCCTTAGTTTCTGGAGTCCTTGTATTGGCAAACTGCAGCCTAAGGCTGAAAAAACATCCTCCAAGGATTACATTTTGAAAACTTTGGCTGTCTAAATTTCAGCACTACCTGCTAAGCTTTTGAATTTATTTGACTGTGATGGATTATTTTTTGTTGGTTGAATTTTCAGCCACAATTCAGACAGCTTTTGCTGTCCCCAGGAATCCACTGAAAGATAACTTCCTGCCTCCTTACAAGAAGTTGCTCAGAAATCTGAGAGCACTAAGTCTATTAAAGCAGGTGGGGAGCTGAAGCTTTTTAAACACAGTAAAGCTCTGCATTTGCCAGCAGAACACTTTTAAAAAGGTCTATTTTGTTGTTTAGTTTAGTCTTTCTATTTAAATTTCAGCTCCACCAAAAGAAATTTGTTTTAAAGAAGTCGTCTTGCATGAAGCGCTCTAGCCCAAGCATAGGCATTTGGCAGAGTTATAAGAAACAGAACATACGGTCTGACAGACCACCTTAAAATTGCAAGGTTTTCCTACATGTTTAAAATGCTCTGTGAAACGAATATATTCACACTGCAGTTTGAAGAGTTGTTTTCTTCAAATGCCTTGATTCGGAACGCTTAAGCATGTGCTTAATCTTAAGTAGACATTACCTTTAAAATAATTCCCACAAAATGCTTTAGTACAGAGAACTTTTTATCTTGTTTTGATATTGCAGTGCCTATTCTTTGGAGAAAAGCTGTGAAGTTTATGTTTTTACTTCTGTGACCAAAGGGAAAAAAAAAGAGTCTATGTATCATTTAAGAAGCTGGTGTAAAAGGCCTTCTTTTCCAGGACCTGAACTAGAATGCGATTTGTTCAGTGACATTTGCTCCATAGATAACACATCAAAATCAAGGCTATGCTTTCACAGTTATTGATAATATTTTACAGTGTGGCTATCTGACAAAATCAGAAATACCAAATAGGCCTTCAAATGGGCTTCAAATTGCTTTGGTTTCCATAATAAATTTATTAAGCAGACTACTTAATATCAAGCTTTTATCTCAGAGACTATAAACGCCATTTTGCATTTATCCTCAGCTAAAAATTACTAAAGCCTGCACATCATTGCTCCCGAGCCCTAGTCTGCACAAACCGCTGTCAGTTCTCATGTTTTACAAAGCACTACGCTCACACAGCATCACATTTTTAACTGAAAAAAAACCCCATGAAAGTGATGTCTAATATTGATCTGGTGTCTGTTACTGTGCTGGAGGTCTGCTGCAGAATTCCCGCTGTGCCTTGGAGACCAGGGAATGGAAAACATTGCTGCAGTTGTTATTTGTTGGACATATCATTGCCGAAAATCCTATAGGACGTAACTGTGATGCATTCCAGGTCTCGTTATTGTCGAAAGGAAATTGTGCTGAAGTGCTTTTGTTCTGATTTCATTATCTGGAAGCTGGGGCTGCATTCAAAGCTTTCAAGCAAGGAGTCACCCGGTTACAGTGAAAAAGTACTTAAAATAAGTGGGTATCTACTTTGTTGAATGGCAGTGGCAGTAATGCATATCTACATTTTTGGCAGCAGATATGTAGGAGGAATTAGATATATGGCTTAAATATCTGCCTTCATACCTCTAGAGATATAGCGTCTTTTACTGAGTAGGGCTGTGTCTTTATTCTCCTTGCACTTCTCTTTGCTAAACTTCACTGGAAAAACATTCTGTAAAAACCCTGACATGGAGAAATGCCTGCATTTCCATCCAACTACAAAGCACCAAACTCCAACTTTATTTAGAAATTTCCATATTTCTGATGTTTTCCAGCCTGACAGAAGAAGAGTTTGATCTAAAGCTCTCTTCTCTCCTCTCTGCCCATCTACTTATTTTCTTACACAACCAGCCTAGCTGCATGGAGTTGTTGAACATGTACAGGGGCACAGATGATCCTTATTAATAGGCTCCAGGAGCTGCACACCAAAAGACAGGCAGCCCCCTCAGCTGGTTCTGGGGTTTCCTCAAGGGCTCTTACAGTAGATTTGGCTGCGTGTAGTTATCTTGGGCAAAAGCAGGCTTTCTTGGCCTGTGTTTTGGTGACCCAAAAGCCTGGTGAGTACTTTGGTAGGGGAGCTCAGCTCAAACTCTCTGGTTCCCCAAGAGCAAGACTTGGCTAAGCAAATCCACCTCTACATGCAGCCATGCACAGAATGTGAGGAATAAAGGAATAAATGAGGGCTGCTAGAGTTACTCTGACCTGTGACTGTTCTGGTTCTTAGGAGTGAGACAAGGAGTGTGAATCTCAGCTTGTTTTCCTGAAGCCAAGACCTGAGGACTAACATACTTTGGTTGGGTATTCTCTTTTTCATTAGATATCTTCTGTTTCTTTACATGAAATTGAAAGTGGCTGATGCCTTCCATTCTGTATGCAAGCAGCTTTATACCTATTGAGACTAAGGCCTTAAGAGTAGGAGAACCTTTATACTGCACCTCTTTGAAAAGCTTTAGCAATGCAAGCAAGTCCTGAAATTCTTGTTTACAGTATGCTTGACCACTCTGATGGATTAGGAAAGCAATTTTTTTTTTTTTTGTGATATAGACAAAACCCAAAGTGTTGTCACTTATGTTTTATGTTAATGGTCACTTCTAGATCTTTATAAAAATGACCTGTCTTCTTCATGCCTCTGGCAGCCTCGATCTGCTCATTTGTTGTGTTTTGCTTTTTTTTTGTTGTCTTTATTGAAGAAAATATGAAAGCAGCATACAAAAAAATCAGTTCAGTATCTCAGTCTCATAAAGCAAATTGTAAAGCAAATTGTAGAAAACTTTAGCATATTTTCTGAATACAGAGTATGTAGAAAACTATTCAGGGTAGTTGCAGCATTTTCATGCCATTTTCTAGGTTTTTGGTATAATTTGAGTTGTGCAGCAAAAATAGCTTTTTGGCATACTTCGAGTTGTACAGAAATTTCATATGCCCATTTCCTGGGGTAACAAAACAAGTAGATATGCCTGTATAGGTCCTGGTGTGAGCCCACATGAAAACTCATTCAGGAAACCTGTGTTATTAATGCAGTGGCAGAAAATATGCAGAGGATTTTAGAGGATTTTAGAAAGCTTAGGGAAGAGCAGTAGTAAGGGGGCAGTAACACTTGTAGCTTTATGTTTTTTCTCGCTCATGTATTTAAGTATTGTAAGGAATTCCAGCTTGTAAATGTGCATATTAGCCTGTATCCAACTAAGAGACCTGGGTTACTAGAATACCTTTCTGTACTACTTAAATCTAGAAGGCTTTTTAATCATTGCCAGTAACATTCATGTTATGGTGGCAACCTTAAGGTATTTTTTTAACACAAATATTTTGATAATATGTATGGAAGGTCACTGTACTTGCTGTAGTTGTTACAAAGGCCCCTAATTCATATAGGAAATCCATGTGAATCCTTAGCCTGAGAAGGCTTATGTATGTGATGCATACGTTAACAAGAGTGAGCTTGAGGGGTGCTGGCCTGAAAGAGAGGCCTTTCAGAAAGGACCCGCAGGGAATAAGTTCCTTGTGCTTATAACTGTGAAGCTACCTTTGTTATTGTGTTTGCAGCAGAAGGCCTCTAGGTTTTATGCTTAAGGAAAAGGATAGCCTGGTATCTTGCTTTATATAGTTAAGATACATGTGCTTGAATGAGCCTTGAAGGCTGTGAGATGCTAAGGTTGCCACAGCTGCATGGGAGCATGTGGAGCATGTGTCATGAGTGCAGGAATACAGGCCTTGGGCTGGCTTATCCAGTCTTATTTAAACTTGCTAAAAGGAATTAATCTCATAGATGAGCCCAAGCATGAAGAACTGCAGTCATAGAAGAACTGTTGAACTTGTGAAAGCTGGAGTGGGGTGGAAAGCCTTTAAGAGCCTGTTTGCATAAGTAATAGAAGTGTCAGTGCACCTCTGCCTTGCCCTCTCAGAGCTACAGCGTTCCCAAGAACCCTACACGGGGTAGGAACAAAACTACCCAAAGGGGGAAATAGGCTACTGGGCTATAACTATATAAAATCAGGGAAGAAAAGCCATAATAGAAGCAAGCTTTATATATATTTATAAAATTACAGAATTTGTGTTTTATATTGTTCTTGAAATTATGCATGGTAAGCTGTAACACTTCAAACCCAGACTTGTATTATTTTCCACTGAAAACATACTTTACCAGTGGATTATTCTTTGTAGATTTTATGATCAGCAAGGAAGCATAAAACTTAATGGAAATACATGTCTTCTGGTCTGAATTAGTCACTGACATGCTCTTTTTTTCTATTATATTATTTGAAGCAGAAGGGGAGTGCTTTAAATGCTTCAACCCATTTAACCTTAATTGCTCACTTTTAATAGACATCTACTAACTGAAGGAACCAAATTATAGCTTGAATTAGGCTTTACTAATCTTAATTAAAAGCTCTCTTTTATAATTGGAAACAGCCTATGTTTAAAACAGTAAGCCTTTCTTAAATGGTTTATTTTAAAAAGCTGAAGCCCTTTTGATAATAGCTGTTCAGACTGAGTATGGCTAACCATTATTCACTTTATATTGCACTTAATTAAAAATATCTCCTCTATGTGGTTTTATTCCTTCTGTTGGCTGTGAAACTTTCATTGGTGGGGGGAGAACTTATTTTTTTCCTGCGGTAATTTGAAAGCATGTTGCTGCCCTTTTGTTTCGGAAGTTTTCTGGGGTCACAAATCACAAAATTAACATGTGAATTAATATAAATATTAGCTTCCTGCATTTCTTTATCCTCAAGTGAATGCTTGTCAGTCACTTAAATTAAATGGACTACTAGGTATATAATTACAACCTCTAATCATATATTGTATAGTTCATTTATTTAACATTTAAATTGTCTTCAGACAGTTGATTATGGGCTTTACATTGCACTCCTTCCTCAGACCAGATTTCCAGTAAAAATTAAAGTCTATAATAGGAATACTGCTGTTTCTCTTGAGCGTGTGATATATCAGTAGAATTTCTGTTCATTTTTTAATATCTTTGAGGGGAGTAAGTGAATTTCATACGTCAAAATATAAGTTTCTGTACTATAAAAAGAAACCTTTGAGCTGTTCATCTTGCCTTTTCCTTTATAGTTAGCGGACAGAAATATCAATTTCCTTGATGCAGTTCACCTTATGTCAAAGAAAACAAAAATAGGCCAGATAAATCATGTCCTAAAAATGACAGTGTCATTCTAATACAGCTGTGAATGTCTACGATGTGCACTTGCAAAGTTGAGTGAGTTGTATCTGAGCCAGAGGGTTCAACAGTTGTGAAAGGCAAAGTCATTTAAATTAATAGAAAATACTTTGTACTTGAGTTGTGCTTTGATTCTAAACAAGGCCAAGGGGAATTTTAAGCTGCAAGATTATTATTTGATCATTTTGATATTCACCTTCCTAGTCTCAGTTTTATTTATCTCAGTCTTTAAACTAAAGTGTGCAGCATTTGAAAAAAGAATTGTTGTAGCAGAGCACTTGAATTCTTACTGTTTGACCAGGAGTCAGCCTGAAGAATTTTCTTGATGCATCCTGCTTGGGAAGCAGTACTGGCCAATATGATCATACCTTAGTTTATACTTTTAATTCCACCAGCTGTGAGTTGTCTCTTTGCATAAGCTAAATGCAAATCCAGTCTTTTACAGGAGACCTAGTAGGTTTACCATTGGATTTTACGTCTACTGAAGTAACTATGAGAAAAGTCATTTATGCCAGTTATGCAGATGGACAGAGCTTCTTGAATGTGTGTCTCACTTGTTTAGTTAGCAGATCTTTGGAAGACCTTTTTATCTTTTTTGTTTGCTTGTTTTTGGTTTATATTTATCTTTATTGTCTTGTTTTATTATGTTTCATGCTGAAGGGTTACACAAAGATTATTGAATGGTATCCACTAGAGGCAAGCAGAATCAGGACTTTCAATAGTGGCTTCAGGCAAAGAATTGTGGTCCCTACCTGTGTCACATACCTGTGTGTATTTATGTATTTGTCATTTAATATAAGTATGTAAACTGGCTGTGCAGAGTTAGACCAAAGGTCATTCTAGCTTGATATGTAGTCTCTGGCAGCAGTCAATAGTGGATGCTTAGGGCAGAATATAAGAAATGAGCCAGGTAAGAATGATCTGTTTTCTGCAGCTAATGATCTAAAGGTGTCTTGAGACAGGAGTGTCATCCACATCACTATGTTCAATGGCATTTGCAAAACAGAAGTGGAAAATGAAGGTTCTTGCTTCTTATGTGCTCTGTAAAACTCAGAGCTCACAGGTCAGTAGCCATATCAAGCGTAATAACAGAGATGTATGAAAACGGGTAGCTGTTATATATCATAACTTCATAGCTTCATCCCTACTATTGTTTTCCAGTGATACTTTCCAGTGTTACTCTTGTCTTTCTCTACACCACGTTGGCCAAAATCTACAAGATCATGTATTAATTTGGGAGTCATCAACTAACAGCTTCAAAATGAGTGGCCTTCCCACCCTTTCTGAAAATAAGATGAGTCAGATTTGAAGACTAACCAATTGAAAAACTTGATCTGGATATTCAGTCTCACTTTATATTATTTTTAAATTGTGAAGCCAGGAACCACAGGTAACAACTAAAACCACATAAATTCATTTGGAGTGCTTTACTGATGGTCAGTTGCTGTGTTAATAATGGATGAGCTAGAAGCTCCTGTTTTCTGTGGTAACTCAAAATGCTGCTACATGTTCTTAACTTTTGTTTGTATGAGTTAGAAATAGCATCAGCATTCACCAGGTAAAGCCTTAAAAAGAGATTGCCTGGAAAGATTGGAAGGAGGAAGGAAAAGCATATATATATCTTATATATTTTTGCGGCTTTGCAAAATTGACTTTCTTCATCTTTAGTTTTGTAATGGATGTACATATCCAGTTAAAGCAGAATACTGTTTGGGGTGTTTATAATCAAACTGCAGATTAGTGCATTTTGTTTATTGGTGCATAATACATTTTGAGATTCTGAAACACAATTCTATGTCAAAGTTGAATTTGTCATTACAGGAAAAAAATGTGATGAGCATATTTACTTCTCACATAATAAGAAGATGTATAGTTTAATAGAATTTTTTACCTTCTGTAAAGTGCAAAGAGTGGAAGGGTGATAAACAAAAATGCTATTAAGCACACTGCATTTTGTAATCCTACCTCAAATTAAAAAAAAACTACATTGTAAATCCCTGATCTAATTTCTATTAAATTTGTTTTTTTCAGACACCACTGAAACAAATATATCAAGTCCATAATAAAGGCAGTTCTCTTAAATGCAGGATCATCTCAAATAATTTTACTTAATTTGTTTCCTAAAGATGAGTTTGTAAGTAACCACATGCCTGCAGGGACTCATAAGAAAAGTTTTGAGACTTTTCTCATAGGAAGTCAATAAGACAAACACTTCTGAAAATATAAATAATATACAGATAATGCATCTGAGTCTTGACTGAAATGATTTTCAGGTAAAATTACTGAAATAATATTTTAATGGGATTATGTCAGCGCATGGCATGAGAGAAAAGGAAGGAAAAATATGAAATCCCCAGTACTATCTCTGGGATTAGAGAAGTTGAATGTCAAACAATTCATGCTAGAGGTTAGCTGACAGATTGGTATTAATATATTAGTCTTCCCAAGTATCCCTAGGGTCTTAAATCACCACAGAAACTAGGGATCTCTCTTTTAATAAATGACCCATGCTCTCTATATTCTATCATTTGTTCAACCTACTTTAGCACCATGCCTTACTCCAAATAATCACTTCTGTTGCTGGAAAAACTACTTGTGCAAAGATAAATGTAATAATTCTGAAATGAAGAAGGATCTGTGCTATGGTCATTCACATTATCCTGCAGTTATGTGTTGTGTAATAGGTGAGGAGTTGAGAAGGAATTAGAATGGCAGTCCTTGCAGACTGATCTTTGCTCTTCTTTGCAAACCAAAATGTTGGGATGCCTTCCCTTCCTAAAGGATGCTCTTGGAAAACTGCATTTGTCTTGGAATAGGGAGCAGGTCAGAAAATGTTGGGATGCCTTCCCTTCCTAAAGGATGCTCTTGGAAAACTGCATTTGTCTTGGAATAGGGAGCAGGTCAGAAAATAATATGCAGAGTAACTTTCTTGGGTTCCCTAACTATTAGATCCAGTATCGTTAGGGGATAAATTCATGAGTTGACTGTGTACCATATCCAGAAGATGCCATGTTACTATAGTAAAGGTGGAAATGAAGAGCAGCCCCAGACAGGTTAGGTGAATATGTGCAGCACTGCTTCCATAGCAGATTGAACCCAGTGCATGTGCTGCAGAGCTGCTTTGCAGGTAATTAGGTTAGTTGCGTGAAGTTTTCATAGGCTTGGGGAAGACTGATGTCCTGTATGTGTCTTGTGCAAAATGGGGAGCTTGACCTTGTAACGCAGATGACAGCCCTACATTTTACAAGTGCTACATGATATAAGTTACCTTATATTTCTTGTGTGGTTAACCAGCACCGCAAAATAGTTTTCATTTGGGATTCTGCAGTCGTCTGAGGTCTACTGCTGAGAAATCTGTGTAAAAGTAGTTTGGAAAGTAAGTCTAATGTCAGAAGGCTTAAATTTACTGTACAAGGATTGGCACTTGTGCTGGAAAACATAAAAGTTCCTCAAAGCCAAGAAGACTGAAAACCACTGCTATACAGGCTTTCATCTTGCTTGTGGTCCTAGCTGTCTCCACCTGAAATTGAAGTAGTGTTAATCTGCTAGGGCCTAATAAAGCATGAGCTATATGATATCAAGAAAATCTCTGTTTTACCGTGGACTCATTCTGGAATGAGCAAAGAGGAATAGCCATGTGCACAAGATAAGTTGGTGTTCATCCATGACTGGTGATAGGAGGAATTTATTTCAGAAGAAGGACTTGGCCTCCTTTTGCCAATAGACAAAATTTTAAAAATCAAATGCAAAGGAACGTTATCAGCGTATAAACCAAAAACATGGGAGATCCTTACAAGGTTGGAGAAAGCGTAGTGAATCACATCTGTATCAAGCAGCTACTTTGACAATCTTAAGCATCTCCCCAAGGTTTTTAGATGTATCTTTCAATCTTAAGTTCTAGGAGTAACCTCCTGTCTTGACTTCCTGAACTCCTAATGACTATGATACATGCACCCCACTTGTGGCACTAGGACACACCGAAATATGCTCCCATTAGATTTCCAAGAACTTGCAGGATTAAATGTGGAATCAAGCATTTCTCATTACATTAAAAGAGGGAATTGTGGTGGAAATGGCTGTGATTTAGAAGTGGTGGGAAAAGTGCTGTCAGATGTCATGTTTCACATTCATAACAGCTTGTGAACAGGAAGTCTCTCTGCTTGAGCTCGTCAGGCATGGCAGCTACTAAATAAAGACAGATTCTAAAACTGTTATGTGCTCTGCAGGTATCCATCTTTATTTGGGTATCTCACTTGCAGTTCAAAGAACTTGTAGCCAATCTGTTTAAATATCAATTAGGAAAAATGTCAAACCACAACAAACCCTAATCAGGGGTTCAGGATCAAATGTGAAATAACAGTACTTTTAGTTTTATCTGGAGAAATGTTGAATGGAGCTCAGATGTTCCCAAATCAGTTCTCATTGTTCTGTACTTCATCAATAACCTTTCATTGGAAAAATGCACGCACACCAAAACTCAACAAATACCTCAAACTGGAGGAATCCTGAAAGAAAGAATTGAAGGAGTAGATTCTTCAGTCTGATGTCAAATGTCTAGCTTTTGTTTTATTATGACTCTTTAATTTTCCTTATATGATAAATGGTATTTAAAGAATATTAACTAAAACATGCAAAATAGTATTTACTAAAGACACGTACGTTTTTTCTTTTCCTACTCTTTCTGATAAAATTCAGAAACTTGTATATTCCAGAGCCTCCTTAGAGAAGGGCGTGCCTGTTGGGGAGCTTGTTGTCTTTTGCCAGGATAGGTGGTCCATCTTCCCCAGAAGGGAAGGCAACTCTCATAGAACTACCCTTATTCTGTATGACTTTTGACAGCTTGCTTCATGCTTGCTATGATCAATTTATTAGGATAAAAATTCAGACCCAAAACAAAATAGGGACCTGCAGGTTTAAGGCTTTCTCTTCAATTTAGGATATAATAATTGTGATTGGAGAAAAGCAGATTAAACAAATAAAGACCCTATCACTCTACAAGCAGTGATAAATGGACTGATGTTTCATTTGCTCCCAGATGCATCCTCATGTTTTCAGGAAGATGGTTCTAAATATGAAGGTGTTTGCACTTGAAAAATATACATGTTGTTTAGCCAGCTCAACATACCCTTCCATATTTTGGTTTGATTTTAGAGTTTTGTCCCCTTTTTTGGGAGGAGGGGAAGATTTGTTGTATTTTAGCAAGATATAAAGCATGATGAATATTGTTCAGCCATTGCAGAAGAATAGGAAGCAAATAAGACTACAGAGAACTTGATGTTTTCTGGGAATCATATGAAATGGTTTCCAGAAAATCACCCCAACAACACCACAAATTGCCTCCAAACCATCTCTGTTAAGCTGCTCTGGCATTTTTGTTTTATTGCTCTTTTAATATTGGAACACAGGGCTTTGTGACATTTTGAAGAAAACTGTAAAATTAAGTTTATTTTTTTCTTTTTGGCTGCATTAATAGGAAAATCAGTGGAGGGACAGTACTCATAGTACTCTTGAGGAATTTACACTGAAAAAAAGATGAAACTAAATATTGTACCTATTGTACTCTACCCTTTACCTGAGGTACTCTACCCTACCCTGAGAAATATTGGGCTTTTTTTCCTCGATTTCTATCCTGCTCACCCTTGATCTTGGTTTTCAGAGTAGCTCTAGTGGCTAACAAATTTTACAGTTTTCTTGGACATAAGCATCTTGAAAACATAATGGCAACTTGAAAGCCATAAAAAGTGCATTGTGTGTTTCTCTCTGATTCATTAGATTAGGCATATCCAAGGTCACAGCATCTAAAGAACAAACATTTATGAGTCTAAGAATAAAATACCTCAGAAGGAACCAGATGTAACAAATGATAAATTTTATTTGTTTTCTGTTGTTGAAAAAGTATCTTGTGAAACTATCCATGGGGAAGGGATTTTCAGAAATGGCTTTTACTGTGAGACAGAGGTGAAGGCTTTGTTTGGAAAACAAACAAACAAACAAAACACCTTCACAGTTTCTTTTTATGTCAACATTTTCTTCACAAAATTTCACTTGGATGCCAAATCCTGCTATCACAAAGCTTACCAGGAGAGCAGGATTTCAGCAGAACGGATTGAGAACTGATAACACTTCCCTGGTTGATTCCTCATGCATCTGGCTGAGTCAACTCTTGAAAATGTCAAGATGCAAAGAACCTAATGACTTCAGAGAATTCCAAACATGTGAAAATTTGCTAACATTGAACTCCTCCTGAGAACTTTTTCATCTTAGTATTCCCACTCTGCTTGAGGGCTTTACAAAGATCTGAAATTTTGGCAAATGTGGCCAATACTTACCAGAATAGTCTTTCACCTTCTTTTCTTTCATTTTTTCTTGCCTTCTTATTTAAAGCTGGTTCCCTACATATAGGAAAGGGCAACTTGCTATGAGGAATACAAAGGTATTAAGTGGGCTCTCATTATCCAGTGTGTGAGTAACTGCTGAAAATATATTAAAGGTAGAATATGCCAAAGAAAAACAACTTGTATAAGCATACCTGTGATATTTTTGTTTACTTTATGGGATTTTACAGCCACCAAATCCAATCAGTAAAGTTAAGTGATAATGAACAAGGTGATGATCTGATTATGATCTAAGACTTGATCTTGATTCTGTTCTTGTTACTGTTGCAAATTTCTTCATTTCTGCCTGTTTCCTTAAAAGCAGAAGAGTGTTGCTATTACAGTGCTTCTTGTTCTGCATTTGGAAGCAGGAACAAGAAATTTGAGTGTTAATTACAGTTCTGATATGTTTTCACTGTGTGCTCCAGGAAAAGGATCTTCCAGACACTGGGTACAAGAAATTTGAGTGTTAATTACAGCTCTGACATGTTTTCACCGTGTACTCAAGGAAAAAGGTCTTCCAGGCACCATGAACCCAGTGGCAAAGATGTCACTTGACCCCAGAGCATTTCATCTTTAGACACTGCAAGGCTACTTCTTTTCCCAGCATCTTAGAACAAGGTTACATAAAACTCAGTGATGGGGTGGACAGCTCTGTTCATGCTATAGCTCTGTTCTTAATTTTGTAGGATTTGGGACCTACGATGGGACTTTTCTTCTGTATTATTTGTGGAAATGAGGCTGCTTCACTGGTCTAGGGATGAATAGTGACCAAAGTTCAGTCATGAATCAGTGAAAATTCTTGAAGGTCTTTTAATAGAGACCATAAAAGTCAAAGTGTTCCCACATGCAAGTATGTGTTCCAGCATTTTGCAATGTCCATTGCCGCATACCAGTCCTGGATAAACAGGCAACGTGCCACAATTTGAAAGCTGTAGCTGTGGACAAGAAGACAGAAAATAGAGTTTTTAAAGTAGTATCCTTTGTCTGTATGGACAAAACAAAGGCTACCAGCAACCTCTCATGGAGCAGAAAGGTAGAGCACTGTTCCTTTGCTAGCAAGTCTCTAAAGAAGCCAGTGTTATCTCCTGTCTCCATAATGCTTTTGATGGTGGTGTTTTGCTTAAAGCAGCTCAATAAGTAAAGATGAACTTGGAAATATATTTCTTGTCAGGTATTGCATAAAGACGTGGGGTTTCCATGAAGGTGACGCTTGCAAAGGATTTACTCAATATTCTTCAAATTACTTTATGAGTCAGACTCCTTTAGGAAGTGTCCCAGAGCAGTGTAATATACCTGTGTGCTATGTTTTGTTCATAGTTTTCTAATTCAGAAGAAATTGATGTAGGCAGAGCGCTTCCATTTGATTATTTATTATGCAATGTCCAAGAACATACATTATTCTGTCCCAAGTCAACTGTAATTTGTGTTTACTAAATTAACTCCAGATTCTTCCCTTGTATCAGTAGTCTAGAAAGTTTTTAAAACAAATACACATTTTACCCAGTCCTAGCCCTGTTTTGAAGTTCTATCCTTGTTTTGTGAGTGTTGGGGTTTGTGGTCTTGGCAGTGATTGAGGCAGAGGTCATGCCATTGCCCATTTTCCTATTTTATTAGAAATTTTTGGAATTCAGCACCAAGATGTGTGCAGCCCCGTGACTTTAATGGTTCAGGTGTTCTTCTTGTGTGTTAACAGCTCTAAGTCTTGTGTGACAATTCAGCTGTGACACTGAAAAAAAATCAAGTCCAGATAGATGTTTCCTTTGAGTTCTGTCATCTTGCATATGAGCTGTATCTATGCTGACAACTTCTGCTCTGAGTGTGCTAATTATTTTGGGGCACTCCAGACCTTAATGAATGGCAGCTGGTTTAATGAAGAAAGGGGGTGAATTGATAACACTTGGGAAAGATACTTGGCACTCAGTACATGTCATAGCACTACCTGGAACTGTTCAGACAAAAGGGCAATTAGCATTCTCCTTGCTTTGTTTTTAAAAGTTCTTTGATTTTAATATAATATTTTAGTTCCATGCAGGATATACTCTTTGAGTACCACCACTGTTCACTGAAGACTAAATGAACAGTACATTATTAGAAATGACATTAATCATTTTGGTGCATATAGTTATTTTTCAAGGGCTCCTGTGTTTGTTGCCACTATTATACTATGCAAAATTAATTCCTCTTAGAGAGGAAGCTGCAATACCTTTTAAGGGAACTTTCTCTGGTGCTGTCTTCATTAGACATCCCAATAGTAGGAATTAGCTGGAGTAAACACTTTGTAAATATTTTCCCAGCATAGAGCCAGATTTCAGTAAATCCTGCTAAAATAGCGCTGCATGTCCCTGCAGCCAGGACAGCAAACCATTGGATCGATGGCAATGTTTCCTTCGTTCTCTTCTTACATTTAAGTGTTGCGGCAATTTCTTCAGGGTAAATGTCAATGTTAAGCGATCAAACAGTAAAAAGGTAAAGATAACTTAACTGATGTTGCACAATTTATGGAAAAAGTTATCTTTCTGAGTAAGAGCTATTTGGAGCCAAGAGTTTAAGATCCATTTCTAACCATTATAGGAGAGGAGCGTGGGGTGGGGAACTGTAATAGAACATAACATTACTAGCTATATATCTGGTCATAGGGAATTCTGAATTTTACAAGAGATGAAATTGAGAAGAAGCATACAGGTTTTGCATATTTGAACTTGCTCCTTTTGTTTATTGATCTATGAAACTTCATAAAAAAAAACCCAATGCTACCAGGTCACCTGTAAGATTATACTCCTTTAAGCAAGGTCTTCAGCTAGGTCTATGAGGAGAGGAGCCAGGAGAGTGGTGTTCTCGTGCAGTGCACATTGGAGATACCAATTTCAGTCTGATATCTTCAGAGTGAGGTCTCTTGAATGACAAGGTGTTTTCCGTGAGGACAGAGACAGCAATCTCCCTCTTTATGTGGCTCTTAAAGAATGTTTGGCTCCTCTCCTTTGTTTTGTACAACTCTTAAGGAACAAAGGGGAGAAATAACCCTTTAATCTGCTGGGAAAAGTTATCAAGGTAACTTGAACTCCTTGAGTGAAAGAGATGAAAAAAATCAGTGCCTTTTGTTAATTTTCCTAGTTTATGGGTCTGTTAATCTGTTAGATTATCCTTGCTGGAAGTTAGGTATTTGCATTACATTAGCATCTAGTGCTTCTAATCTCAGTACAGCTTTTCAGGAATAAGAGCTGTAAAAAGGGAACTACTCCAAAGATTTTTTTTTAATTTGTCCCTTATCATGGCTCTTCTGTCTCAATTTAATGAGTAGTCTTATGTGATTTGTTTTTTGTCCGAAAAATGCCAACTCCTTGCAGGGTGACCCTGAGTAACACCACAAATTATTAAACTCACTTCTGAATTCTGTTTTCTCAAGAAACTCGGGCCTAATCAAAAGCTAAGAACAAAGCTTAAAAGGAAGCTACCTTTCTTTTCCTAGGACTATCATGAAGCACACGTGACATCAAAATAGTGTCACGTGCTTCTTGTTTTTTGACTCAGTCTGTTAAATCATGGTACTGTAGGTATCTATTTTGTGCCCTTGTAGCCTAGGAATGATAAAAAAGTTCCTGGAATTATTATGTTATGTAACTTCAAATGTTTACTAAGTAAAGATATCTAGAACACACTGGAAATGTGCACCCAGGTTCACTAACAGAGCTTTCTTTCTGGGGCTTCGCAATATTATATTGGAAGTGTTTAGAACACACCCAATAATTGATTTAGTGGTTATATTTTTCAGGAAAAATCACAGGTGCAGCTTTTCACTGCCATATTGGACTCCTGAAGCTAGAGCACCTGCACTGAATGTGCTAGTTTAGCACTTGAACTACTGAGAGATGGGAATCTCCAGTAAAGCAAGGGAATTTGTAAAACAGTTGTGGTCAAAAAAATAGGAAGTTTATGTACCAGCAGCAAATGTTTGCGTTAGATGGATCCCCTCTCCAGTTTCTAATTTACATTGCTTTTCTTGTACTGAATGCTGAGTAACAGATAAATTAATCAGTTTTAATAATAAAGCCAACTTAATAATCCTGGTTTTGGTTTGCTGCAGAGATTGTAGGAGGACTTCAGAGCTGTGGGATGGAAGCTGCTTTTCCTATAGTGCTTTTAAAAGTAAAAAGAAATCTCAATATCTATGTGAATCTAATATTACTACCCCTGCAATGCATTGAAATGATATCCAAGATAGCTCTAACATACCAACATGGTTTTCTAAGAAGATGACTTTTTCCCATAAATTCATTATGGGCGATGTAACTTAGGGGACAATAGCAGCAGGTTTTATTCTAGCACACAGCAGATGGAGGGCTGATAGAATTATATGTCTTGATATGAGGCTGTGTTTATAACTGTATTTTTAGTTGATTGAGAAGTGCACTTCTGAATGATTTGGAGCTGTGACTGTGATGGTGACATTCCATCAATAAGTCAAGATGCAGTCTATTAAAAAAGAAGAAAGTTTACACTTTGTGGAATGAGTGAAAAAGTGGTTTTTGTATGAGACAGGGAAGTCCACAACAGAGTTGTCTGCAGTTGAAGCAGAATGTCTATCTTGTGATTCATGGGAGACTTTTGGTTGTATGTCAGTGTGCAAAAAAAAAATGTAATTCTGGTGTATATTCTAAGAAATAATCTTTGAGCATTTTTGTTGTTACTGTACATGAGATGATCCAGCAACTGATAATTGGGCTTGAGGACAAAACTGCACCATAATGTTATCAACAGTGTATTCAAAGAGTTCAGTTGACTGACAGTTAATTCAGAGATGGTGTTCTTCACAATCCATTGCACAAAAAATAGTCTTACATACTCTCAACAATATATTAGATCTTCCTTCATCTGAAAAGACACTTCTGATGTGGTTAAAGGCATGCTTACATTTTATGTTTAAGCTACACATTTCAGATAATTGTTACTACAAATTCAAAGTAGTTTAAGGTGCTGCTTGATTATTTTAAAGAAAACAATTAAAACTACAATTCAAATATTAAAAAAAAATCATTTTTATTTTTATTTTTTAAAACTTACCATTGTTTACTATGATGACACTATTTTGTGAATAAGTGTTCAGTACACAAGGTTGCTGCAGTTCAGTTGTATCTGACCCTGGTATGTTAAGAGAGTTAACCACCTTCTATTGGATTAAACGTGCAATATGAGTATGCAGAATGATAAGGAAAATGCATATGTTCAAAAGTCGGGCTTAGTTGGATAAGTTTCCTGTATTCTTTAGATTTTGTTTTTACAATGTATTTTTACTTCTCTTTTGTTTTAGATATTGATGAGTGTGAAAATGACTTCTACAATGGAGGTTGTGTCCATGAGTGCATCAACATCCCAGGCAACTACAGGTGTACGTGCTACGATGGTTTCATGTTAGCCCACGATGGCCACAACTGTCTTGGTAAGTAGTGAGCGCCAGCAAGAAGGATTCCTTTCATGGATGTGCTAAGAAAGCCTGATATTTTTGCAGCATTTTCACACGCATGTTTTTAGTAAAGACATGTTCCAGATTCCACTGAATAAGTTGAAATGCGCCCCTTCAGTGCAGTTTGTATTACACCCTTAAAATTGGCAGTCTTCATCCTAAGCATACTCAAATGAGTTTGCCAATCTCTAATACATCTGAAAAGAAACAAAAACTCTCAGAATCTGGTGCTAGATATTTGGGTGCTTTTTTCCTTAAGAAAAATAATTGGTCCCAAGCACTTAAATGTGCTTTGTCTATTTCTTCCAATTATAATTCCAGTCATAATTTTAAAGCTCCTCTTTCCCCTTTTTTAACCTTTAGAGTGACACAGTACCAAGACAGTCTGTATGAGCATACCCTACTGAATGCTAAAAGTACAGATGTGATGAAGGAATGCTTAAGCAATACAATAGGACAAAGAAGCAGTTATCAGTAACAGCTGTTTTTGAAGGAGATGATAGACACAGTTCACTAACTGTACAAAACCAGATTCTGAGCAGGATCTTAATTACTTCAGCAGTCTGAAGTCAGTGGCTCTGGGGTTCTGATTCCTGCCATTCCTCTGCTTTACATGAGTTTGGTTTATCTTACAAACTGAAGAGGTGTTTGCTTTGGGTTAAATTTCTTCACACAAATTGCTTGGAAATTAGCTTTATCACCCCATACATTCTCCTTCCCATACCTGCTTATTTGGTAATCATTTTGGCTAGATCCTAGTTGTTATGTTGTCTGCTTTCTAGCCTGTTTATGCCTGGGCATGTAATACACTTTACAAGGAGCTATCTTTCTCCAAATTCCCAATGTAAATACAATGACCACTGCTTGATACAATCACAAATGCATTTCAGGGTGATGTGTACAAAATGGTAGTGAAAGGGGTATGTCATCCATGTCACTCAGCACCTTCCTATAGTAAATCTAAGATCCTTTGCAGTGAAAATCAAAAAATCAGGGAGAGAACCAGAAATAATAATGTCCAGTTACATCAGTCTACACTCACTAAAGCTATGGAACGACTAGAATTTCTGAGCAAGGTTTCAATTTTCAAGATGTATTTCCTACTTGGTTCATTTTCAAACTGAGTAATATTTGTTCAGATGGCTTATACATCCTGCACATTGACGGCTTTTTGACTCAAATTTTCAAATTTCATTTATCATAGAACAGACTAAATCGATTTATTTGCCTCAACCTGAGCTGGTGAAAAGATGAAATGTGAAAGAAACATTTCTTATACAAACAGCAGCCAAACATTCATATAAAAATGAAGAAAAACTATACTAATGTTTATAAATATCACTTAATAAAAGAGGGCCCAAGCATAATCAAAAAGTACAACTGTTCTAATAAATATGCATGTACATTGTGTCAAACAGGTTGCTGTTTTTAACTTTGTATCCAAAAGATCCCCTTAATAGTAGGGGAAAATAGGTGAGCAAATATAAGCAACAAAAGGAGTGACCTGATAAAGAATGAAAACTTTAGGAGGCCTGCAAAATTTTACTGAACCTCTTCTGCTATCTGTATTGCACTCTGATCATGTTTCTCCATGCAAGCGAATGAATACGTTCAGCCAAATGTCTCAAGTTATAATTCACTAATTCCTATCCAACCACTTGGTTTTGGAAAATAAAAAACCTCCAATAATATAAGTTGTTGTGTTCAACGGAGGCGTGTGGTTCTAAGTTTTGATCCAAGGCTTACCAAGAGATCTACAGATTTGTCAGGTTCAGTGTCTGTCTACATTCACATTCCCCCTGAGCTGATCTTTGGCATTCCCCACAGTGTTAGGAACTGTCTTCTTTTCAGAGGTTCAGGCACCTGAAGGTTAGTGGGAATGACAGCAAAGGCCTTCCTTTCTCACAGGAGGTAACTTTACGATACTAAGAGAGATCATCACTGCCTTACCAATTTTGAGGCTATAGTCTAAGGAAGGATCTGTTTCTCAAATTGCAGAAGGAACATTTGCAACTTATTTTTGGGATGAGTCAATAAAATAATTGTTCTTGCATAGACGAAGTGAAAGGGAATCAAGGCACATCCCTCCTCCTCACTTTTCTAAAATGTTAGTGTATTTACTGATGACAAAAGTCCCTGGGTGTAGGGTCTGAAACTGAAGTTTTTATTCCCAGTAGTGGCCATGCAGGTCCTACTATGTCTTGCCATTGTGCATTAACTCAGATTTGATAAGTATTTTCATATTAAAACTCCATATGTATGAAATAGGGTTGCAGTGGATCTTATGTGGACTGATTTCATTTCCATAGAATTTGTAGATGAGCCTATAACCCTAACAGGTTGATTTTGAAAACTGTGCCTGAACCCCCGTTTCTTTCAACACCATGAAAATACATAAGCTTGGATGGAAGTGGATTTGCTAGGTGAGACCCAAGCTTAGATTACTCTTTTCCTGTGTTCTCTCATCTTTTGGGTGTTGCTGTTGGGATCCATTTTGACACTACAGAGCCAGCCACACAGCCAAGGACTCTTAGGGGACAATTCAACTGCCTCAGATCAGGCATCTTATGCCAGTTAAGATGCCGTAAGGCCTCTGAGATGTTCCTGTAGAGCAGGCAGATGTGACATGAGATCTGTGGGAACAGATCTGGAGTGGAGCTCCAGATCTGAAGGCAAGACTGGATTATTTGAGAAATCTGAAATGGCACCAGGCTCCTGTGTTTGAAGAGTCTAATCACTCTCTCTGTGATCTCTGCTGCATCTCTGCACACACACATTGCTAGAAATCTTTGCCTAATGATTTGAGATAAAAGGGCCTGGGGATGGTGACACCATGATAGCTCATCTATAGTCTAGGAACCTCTAGAAAACAAGTTCTAATGAGGAAGACAACTACATCAAAGTTTCTGCGTGTCTTGCTTGACAGAAGTCTGTGCAAAATCTTAAACCATCTCTTGTCAGGGGTTGCATTTCTTTTTAAACCTTCACTTGATGTCTTTATAGTAACATCAGTGTAGGAAGATGGATCCAATGTTCTTTATAAATAACAAACTTCAAGTATTCACAACTAATTAGACAGATGAGGTTGATGGGTTAAGTGTTTTTCCTGTGTCCCTGTTTCAACATTTCTCACTTTCTAATAAAGTGAAACTTCTTATTTATTTATTTTTTGTGAAGAGGTGTTTGGTTAAGATTTCATGGCTAAAATTTGTACTGGAAGGTGTCCAAAACTGTCCTCAGGGGAACTCAGCTGACTCTCTATTTGACATTTTTATTGAGGAATTTCTCAAATATAACATGAAATGACACTACGGGGAATTGAAGCTCTGATGAGGTCCTTGTCTGGCTAAGAATAATTTATTTTAGCACTGCGATCACTTGGAATAGCAGTGGTGCTTTCTTAAAGTTGCTCTAAATTCTGTACAGTGGATGCAAGACTAATATTTGGTTTCATGCAATAAGTGTTCTTTAACCTTCTATATGAAATACCAGTCTGGGCTTTCTTATAAGCAATTAGCTCACTGGTCCAGATGTTCCTTCCTATTTGATTTCTTTTTTCCCCCTTGAACTTATTGATAAATTGCTTTTTTTTCCCCTTCATGTCTTTTACATGTCAAGACATGCTATCAATCTCCATCCACTCTTTCCTTTAAAAGAGATCGTGGATAACTCATCAGCCTTCCCGTCATTCCTGAACACCAATCTTGTTCTGAGTAAATCAGATTCTTTCTCAGCTATCCAATAAAACCTGGGGGTCTCTACTACTGAGTATCTGTGTGTAGGGCTTAATAATCCTTAATTCAGAGAGCATTGCATTATTTTTGCTTTCTTCTAAAGAACTCCTCCATGGAGTACCATTATCTTACCTTTTTTCCTGCTGCGTCAGTCTGAAGTATCACCAAAGAAGAGAAAAATCCTTATAATGGATTACTAAGCCTTAGAACTTACCCTGGAAAAGCTTCCTAGATACCTCGCTGAAAGCGGTTCTCACGACATTCCCAACTAAGTCTTTCAAAGTTATTCAGCATCAGAACATAGAAAGTAGAGGAGAATGCCACATATATGGATGAGAAGGTGAGAGCCCTGCTTCGCAAGAGTTCCTTGTCAAAGGACACACATATCAATGGAAACTCTGACTGTTTCAAGCCATCTGGAATTCACCCACCTGTGATCAGAAAGTGAAAAAATGGGAAAAGAAAGCACTGTTCTGGAAAAACATACAGAAACAAAAGGTGAATGCTATTATTACAAGAGAAAAATCTCCAGTTTCTGCTCTCTTTTCCTGAAAAGCACAATTTTGTATACACATATTGCTCTTTGATTTCTGCAAATCAAACCAATCTATACATGAAAAATATTTCATGTCAAAGAACAGAATTGCATGCAGCAACAATTTTCTTTTGCATATCTGTTCAGCTATGAATAGTTATGATTTTCCAGCCTAAAACATGAGGATTAACTGCTTTATTTATTTGTTCTCAAATAATATTTTGCATTTTTTGACTGATTGAGTCACATGGAAGCCTGGGTGCTCTCACATGCACAATGTCAAGAAGTGGTACATAACTGATTTAAGATTACAGAATCACTGGTATGATTACAGAGAGCAGTGCCTTCCTTTTCATTTAACTTTATTTTTCTTCCTCTCTGGACAGCTGTGTGCAATGTGTTGCTTGCTTGAACTCCAGATGAATTCTATTACTCATGTTTATTTTTCTTTTTGTTTCCCAACAGTTCAAATAGAATTTTTTTTTTAATATGAACATTTTCAATATAAAACTGAAACGTTTTTGGAAAGGTTTTTTTTTTTTTAGTTTCTTAAAAATAAATATTTTAAAAAGAAGCTAAGAAATGGGCAAGTTTTCCTTGCCCTTCTATCCTTATTCCAGGAGATTGTTAGATGAACCAAACATTTAGTATTGTGCTCCATTAACATATCAGCAATGTCTCTAATAGTAAATTCTCATTTTCATGCCTGCTAATCTTAAACTCCTTGGCAGACAGAGGAGGGTTAAATAAACCCACTAGCCTTTTCATAACTCTTCATTTTTATTAAAACACATCTACGCTTACGATATTTTTTAAGAGAAATCAAAATCTTGAAATATACACATAATTAGGGAACTAACTTCCAGTGATTTTTCCATCCTTTCATGAGGGTTTTCCATGAGCAGTACTTCAGGAGTTTGCAGTTATTTGCTGACTTACTTAGGAGTAGGAGGTCAAACTCCCAAATCAGGACTCAGTTGCTAGAACAGAGGAGAAATCTAAATGTGAGGGGCCCAGTTACAGGACAAAAATGGGCTCCTATCTGATCCTATATAGTTACGGACAGAATAAAAAGGGTGGACATGCAATAAATAACATAATAATAAATAACAATAAATAGTGATCCATTCATTGGGTGTGTGTTGTATATCTGTGTTCTGTACATCTGCAAAAGGTGAATGGCAGTAAGTTGGGGTCACTTAGTGTAGTGTAGTAAGAACACTGAGACTGAGATCCTTGGTGATGGATCCCACTAAACCTCCTCACAACAGGCTGCAGTGGATGCCTTAACAAACATATGCACTGCGAATTGCACAACTGCATTTTAGTGACAAACGCATTCTTTCAGGGTGGAAAAACTTGAGCACATTTCTGAAATTGTTTGTTTCTCAAGCCCAACTCTAAATGAAGAAAATTGCTTTCCAGTATGTTTATTAAGGCATTTTATTAGTCTTGTTTGATCTGTACATCAGATGAACGATATCAACAGTGATTCATCACAGCCTAAAACTATTGAGTACCTGTGGTGGAGAGACATGCATTGGCTTTTATAATGTGTACTGCTCTTCTGTAATACCTTCTACTTCCTGGTGCCTAAGTGCTGAGCAAATAAATACTGTGTCTGATAACTGGAAATTTCCAGGCTGTAGGATGTGGCTGGATCCACTGCGGATGTATAAGGCTCATCAGCAGCATGTTTACATACAAAGTAAGTTGAATAGTGGTGAACTACCAAGAAGTCAAGGCCTATGTTTCTAGAAGTGATTCGTAATTTGAGGACTTCTTAATGTTTGGGTGTCCCAGAGTGTGATTGAGTTGAGAAGGTAAATATCTGCATCTAAGCCTTTGCTTCCCTTGAAAACACTTGAGAGAAATAGTATTTTAGCCAATAATATTTAACCAATGTTCAGCCTTCTCTGAAGCTAGGATCCAAACGCACTGTATGTATAAAATCCTGCTTTTAGTGTTTCCATATCTGAAAGTTTGTCTCTTGAAGGACTCTGATGTTTGGTCTCCTGACATTAATCTTTTGTGTTCAAATGAGATATAATTTTCTTTACATGTTAATTTATCATATGTTTGCTTTTTTTAAAGCCAGTGTGCTCTGAGAAGTACCTAAACAAGAGACAATATAAATCAGCTTAGTTGCAAGGCTTTTTGTTAGGTATGGGGAAATGATCAAAAGTGCGAAATAAATCTTAATCGCTGTCAGATGCAAAGTTAGATTCTCAGACTGTCATAATAAATTAAGAAACCAGGAGCTATGTGACAGGAGCATCAATCTCAATCTCTTGTTTCTGAAGTCATCTTGTTGTTTGGTTCTTTTTTTTCCTTTTTTTTTTTTTTTCCTTTTAATACTTACTCCCTAGAGGAGGTGATGAATCACACTAAGGACCTCTTTATGTGGAACACAGGGAAGTAAAGAAAAATCAGCTTAGAGTGCTAATATGTGTAAGTTAAACCATGTTAAAGTGCATATGGATGTTCTTACATGGGCTAACATGGCTCTAGATGGCTGTGGCTCAGCTTAGCAAACCAAGTTAAAGTTTTGTTCTGCATTGTGCATCCTTGCTGCTTTAGCTTGTTTATATTAGTTAGCCATGATTAGTTAATTCATCTGCTTTTCTATAATACACATCTCAACTGATGTGTACTATATTGATATACAGCTTAATAGAAATGGTAGAAAACATATTCATATTAATAAGTACTTTGGGAGCCACATCGTGTTCAGCTCTTACTTAAAACAATATGAAACTTGCAGTCACGTGGAAGGTGGCAGGTCTTAGCCTGTTGCATTTGTGTTGGCTCGTCTGATCTGCATGGCATGCAAGTCTTGCCTCATGGAAGGGTGTTTCTGTCAATCCCAGAAATAATGTGGATCCAATTAAAACACTGAATTGGTGGGTTTGATATTGGACAAAAGCGGAGAATAGTGAAGTCCTTTGGTGTATGACTTCAAGTACAGTCACTATACTGTACTTGGGATGCAGGCGGGTCTTGGCAGTACTTTACTAATTAGATTCTACTCATTCTTATAGCCAGAAATTTCATTAAGTGTATATTTATAGCTCTTATTTAAGATATACCCTTGTAAAACTTAAGTATAACAACTCTGTTGACTGGTTTTCATTAGACTTCCTTGTAACAGTGTGATTTATATAGTTGAGAAATAGCCATCAAAATACATAGTTGCTACATAATTGTAGTGCAAACACAGCATAATTGCTTGTTGTATTAGAAAACGAAGGAGAGCTCTTTTCTGGTATGGGAGAGCAGTAGAGGAAAGGTCAGAAGTTGTAGAAAAAGAGTAGACAAAAAGTTTATCTGTTTGTTAAGCAGATTCCAGAATCTCGGCATTCTGTAGTATCCTGCTTTTGCTCTCTAACGCTTTCCACAGATTTGTGTATCCTGAAGTTATCCTGTTTACTTCAATGTACAATGTGAAAACTTAAAATCTGGCTCAGATTGCAAGACCAGCATCCAGGATTGTTATTACTTCTTCCAGGAGATTCTGCTGACTTCAATCTAGATCCTTCTCAAGTATTTGCAATCATTCCCCGTGTACATTTCTGTAACTTAAATTATATCAGATGACAATATGCCATTTTGCATAAAATATGGGCAGGAAGAATCACCGAAGGTTGGTAGGATCTTTTAATATAGCTTTGCAAAGACTGTAAGTATCATATATATCATAATAAAACATGATAAAAATGTAATTAAAAAGTCACTGGACATTCTATGCAAGCAAGAATTTGTGGGATTTAAGGGTAAAGCAGAAATGATCAGTTAGTCTGCTTCATTAAATAAGTCAAACTGGAGTGAACATATAATACTGTATCACAGAAGTAAGAAACAAGGCAAAGCTGTTCCACTGCATTGTAACAAATGAAAATATTAGCTGAAGAGAAAGTTCTAACGACAGCATTAGCCTAGAGAACAGTCCTTTCAGCAGCATGGTTATACCTTATTTAAAACAGAATTAACGTAGAACTGAAGAGTTTAAAAGCATGGAAAGGTGTCTTCGGTCACACTATCTAGATGGCAATTGCAAGCACCAATCAGCAAGCTTTGAGCATCCAGGGTTCTAGAAGACCCTAACCTGGCAGCTCCAGGTCATATGTTAGTAAGACTCTAAGAAGAGCTGTGCAGAGAGGACAAGATTTATGTTCCACAACACCTAGAAATTTGACTTTATTCTGAAAAACAAATTAAAAAATAAACAAACAGAAAAAAAAAAGAAAAGAAAAATGTAGGATTGTATAGGCCTTCATGGAAAAAAAAATCTGATTGGTTTTTATTGTAGAACAAACTATACAGGTTTTCATGCTGTTTTTTTCTTGTAATAGCTATAGTAGCAGACAACATACTAAAAGGAGAAAAGGCATAGCTGATTTTTTGAAATTTAAAGTGCAATCTGCTTGAATGGGAACATATTTTTCTAGAAGACTGGTTGCCCTGCCTTCTGCAGTGTACCATAAATGTGCAAGCAAGCCTGGAAGTCAGGTGATCAATTTTAGGGTATCTGAGTCAGCAAAAAATGCTGAAAGTTTTTCAAGGTATGTTGTATCCTAATGTAGCTATATCATCAACATGGGTTAGAATGACAGCAGGGCACTCTGAAAAGTTTTCCATTGCTATTTACTCATACTGTTACACTGAAGTACCAGAGTCATATTTTAGATTCCTATTAGCCAATCAGAAGTAGTAATATTTCACTTTTACCATCTGAAAAATAGTTATTGTAAAGCATTATGAAGAATGTATGCATTGGTGTATTTAGACTTAACTGGGGAGCTTCACTCATTTTGTTTGGAACTGTTGAGAATTATTTAATTCTTTCAGTTTATTTGAAGATATAATTAAGAAACTGCTTCTGAAATTAGTCAGGGAAGCAATAAAAGAAATCTCAATATGACAAAAAGAAGCATAGGTTCTGTATCCCACTAGTGATTTATAGTAACAGGCATGGCATTGCATTTACAGGACATAGAGCCAACCTTTTGCCATGCCACAAATCATTTAAGGCTTTATTATGTAAGACCCATCCTGGTCTCAAATCCTCAAAACTTTTAAGCATTATTCCATTTTTCATGGCCCCCTCAACATGTGGTATGTCAACATGTCACTGCCTGTATGGCCATTCCAACAGGAGTGCCTGCCTGCAGCCACCAATCTGATACCCCAGGCTTCACTCCGACATGCTGGAATTACTCTCAGAGCTTCCACATTTATCTGGAAATCATTTCTTCCAAAATATCCACTCCAGTGTAGCACCATGGTACTGGGGAGGAATGGAATAGGGAAGCAGGACCTAATTGCGTCACTGTAATTAGGTTAATTTCTGGAACTGGGTGCTACTTCTGTCTAAGTGATATACTTTTTGGTTTAGATGTGATAAAATCTTTCAAATTATCTCTATAATGCATTGTGCAATTGTCTCATTTGTGTAGTGCTGTGCTTGCTAGCTTGGGTGAGGAAGACATAGGGTTGAAGGGGATCTGGAAGATCAAGAAACAGAAAAGGAAGGTAGTGAATATTTACTGTTTCTCAAAATAACAAGATTAAGGGGCATTCATTGGGACTATAAAGCAGCATGTTTGAAATAAACAAAAGGATGATTTTTCATGTAACTCATAATAAATTGCACAGCTAGTTGCCCCATCATGTTGAACTCAGAAGAGATTAGACAAATTCATACAGGAAAAGTCCATGGGTGGAAATTGGGCTGGGCCTGCTGGTTTAGGAAGGTTTCTAGGTATGTGATTACTGGCAGCTGGGAGCGTGCCAGGGATGGTTCTGCCCATTTTTGGGGTATTTTCCAGATATTCCTGCTACAAAACACTGTCAGAGTTAGGATGCTGCGCCAAATGTTTTTTTTTTGCTACAAGAGTAACTATGACTGTGGTAAATATTTCTTTTCTCCATGAGTTGTTCAGCCCAGCTTCCCTATTAGAAATACTCAGAATATAATGTTTTTAAACTTCCAAATTTAGACATTTTAATATTCCTATTGCTAATCATTTCTCTTACAAATAGATCCTCAGTGGTGTTTTGTTGCTTAAACTGGAGGAAAGTGTGGAGTATTACTACCATCTCTCTCACAGTCCATCTATCTGTCCTAATGTTCTGCACCGGTAAAATAGGCAGTTTAGTTTCCAAGAAGTTTCTAAGAATGGCTTGGGGTAAAATCTTCAGGATCAGCTGCCTGGTTCTTGAATCTAAGGCCTATTTTCAGAAGTTAACAAAGATCCCAGCTCCCAAATGCTTTGAAGATTTGGGAAATGAGACTCGGATTTCTGGGGAGTTTGAGTACTTGTGAAAATGTTGACACACAAGAATAATGTCAGGGGATAGAAGATTGTGGAGGAGGAAGTGGACATAGTATTCATGACATTGACTCTGGGTAGTCTGTTTCCACATTTGTCCCTTCCTGCTTGTGGTTTTGGTTTCAGAAACCCATAGCAGAGCTGATTAGTGGCCTTCTGCCTAGATGGTATCCAAACAGGTGAGTCTGTCAGAATCACTTCTTTAAGGAAAATGCTGAGGGAAGCTCTGAGCTGGTTCAGGGTGAAATACCAGTGGGGCTAGTTTGAAAAATTCATCAGATAAATTAAATGAGAAACCAGAAGCATTTGTTTATTTAATAAGTGAAACACTCATCTTCATCAGCTGTAATTTTTCCTACCCTTTGATACTGTTCCATACTACCACTCTGTAGTGGATCTCATCTTAACAAGATACAGAGCACAAGTTGGATTATGCAAAGGGGGTGGATCCAGAAAGTAAGAGGTCTAATGCAAATTCTGGTATGCATTAATTTGCATGGTGCTTCTGCTATATAGGAGTGGATATACATACACATATGATGTATACATACAGTGTATACATACAAATGTATCTGTTATCTCTTCCTCTTTTGAATGTTTTCTTCCTTCTCAGCCTCTCCCTGATCTTGCTCTTCCCTTGTCCTTTTTGATCTTTGATGGTAACTGGTCAGTATAAATCTCAGGCCCTAGTTTCCTTGGAAACAGAGGTTTCCACTCCTGACTTTAAAATCTGTGTAAATATCTAAAGCCATTGTGCTGAGTATTGCGTTAACTGTGCATTTGTGTACACAGTTAAGGGCTGCGGTAACTGAGTTATTCCTATGTACCTCCATCCAGGATTGCAGAGACTATCACGGAACAGTTCTTTCTGATAAGGGGAATGACTTAAGGACATATTCTCACTTTCTCATAGCTTTGCTGTCATTTGCTTTGCTATCTGAGGATGAGGTTTTGAGCAGGCATTTGGAGTGGCCAAGGCCTTTTTCAATCTTTCTGCTAGTAGAATCATTCTTAGGGTCCATTCTTGCAATTTTGGGGCGTATGGGATACTATACACAGTGGATAGAGAACTCTAAGGATCAGCGCACTGTCGAATGGAGAAGTCAACCTGCCTGAGACCAGTTTTGACAGACAAGGAGCCTAGGAAACAGATTTGAGAGTTCATATAGTTTTAAAGAAAGCAAGGCAGCTTCACCTATTGCTGTGGGGTTGCAGTCCCCAGGAGAAAATCCTGGTCTGGCATAAAGTGACCAGTGGTAAGTGATTCGTTGCAAAAGATCGAGAAAAAGATCTACATGCGCTAAAATAAAAAAATAAAATAAAATAAAAAAGTTTATTAAAAGTAGCAAATGAACTGAGTTTTGTATTCATGCTTAGTAAGTTTAAAAACCTTCAAAATGGGTTTTGTTGGGGTTTTATTCAAAAGGTTTTATGTCATCAAAAGTGACTTTTTCTTTTCTGTACGTAGAGTTAGCCCTGGGTCAGTTCTCTAGCAGGTGTAAACTGTCACAGAGTGCTGGCAAGTAAAGCTGCTGAGGATCCACCCTGGGTTTTCCAAAAGAGCCAAGGGCCCAGTCTGACATGCAGAACCTCCAAAACTGAAGCCAGAAGAGTGTTATTGAAAAAATGGCTACTTATTTTGCTGTTTATGTGGGAATTAATCTCTAGAAAATGTAGTCCCAAAATGCAATCTTACATACACTGTATTACCAGTGTTTACATGTTCAGCTGGGTAACTTGAGCTGCATTGAACTAGAGTTGCACAAACAATGAAAGAGGGAGGAAAAAAGCACCCTTTGGCAGCTATTTCCTTTGTGAACTTTGGAGAAATTCAGATAGATGAAGCAATTCTGCTGGATCTATCCAAGCTTGTGTTCGCTGAGGTTCCCTCGAGCTCTCTACTACCTCACTGCCTAAACAGAATAATAGTGGTTTGGTCATAAAGTGATTTAATTGGAAAAAAATAAGTAAATTTAATATTTTTCAGGTAGTCATGATGAATAGATTGTTTGGCATGACGGTTAATAAGTAATACTGTCCTTGAAGACTGCAGTAATGCATTGTACTCCAAAAAGCCCAGCCCCAGTGTAGGCTTGAGACCTAAGAAGAGAAAGTACTAATCCTGTACCACCAGGCCAAGGTTTATTGGATTTATTGGAAGATTGTGTGTATGATGGAGATGCAGATAGCTGTCCTGGATCCCAGCTGCTCCCTTTCTTCACCGCCTTCTCTTCATAAATATAGATTAAAACTTTTCAAGGCAAGTAATTGAAAACAATTGGAAGAAACTCCTCATAGAAAACCTTTTAAAAATGTTTGAGTGAATGGGAATAACTTTTGCTTTAGCATATGGATTTGGGAGTTCGTGTTAAATTTGAGCTATCTCATTACAGAAATAGTAAATCATCAGCATTTACTATCAAAAGCAAAAATAAAATGTTTATAAATCGCTGCATTTGTTTCAGATTATTCATCAGAGCTGGAAGGCAGTCGTTCAAGATGCTTTGTGCTACTATAAACAAAATGCTTGGAAGGCCATATACTTTTTAGCAAAATTTGGGGTTTTGTATGTGTGTCAGCTGAGACTTCAGTGTTTTGCTAGTCTCCCAGAGAGCAGAATCTAGACCTGGTGTGCTGTTTTAAAGGAGCAAGTTTGAGTTGCCACTAAAGTTCCTGAGGCAGCAAGGCCTCATGACTCGCAGTTGAAGGCTCCTACAAAGTTGTCTTATTCATCTTTCCTTCCTACATTGCAGTAGAGAAGGACAGTGTGTGCTTTCCTTTCCTTACGTCCTCCATTCCAGAGAGGAGGAGACCGCCTGGCTTCTCTGGGTGCTGCTGTAATTATCCTAGAGCTCTTCTCTGTGTGTGACAAGAGCTACGACTTCAGTCACCTACGCTGAAGCACAAGCAGCACAGACGGTGACAGCAGCCTTGGGCAGGCAAGCGGCCCAAAACACCAGGCATTCCTGCGTTAGTTACCAGCTGAATTTCTCCTGCCCTTCAGAGCTCCTGTACTGCCCTGGAAGAGCATAGGCCCAAGAAGCTTGGCTTTGCCTTAGTGCAGCATGGTCAGTCTTGGAGGAATTCATCCTAGGGGAGCTGTGCCAGCTCTTCTCCAGTTTTGAATGTTGCAGGTCATTTGGCTCTGTGGTTTTTCCTCCCCCCCCACCCCGGAAAATGAAAGCAAAACACAGCTTGTTGGCTGACAGGTTGGCGCACTCAGCGAAAGAGCTGACTCCTTGAAGGGGCTCCATAAAGCAGTAAAATATGTATTTCTCAGGTGGTAAGGCAAAGAGGAAATGGAGAAGGGGGAGATCTTTTATGAGCAAAGCAAAGAGCTGCAAGGTTGAATGTGGGTCAGATATATTTTAGTGGCAGTGCTCTCACAGTGCTGAAACATGTGTCTCTTTTAAACATCACAGCATAAAATTTTTAATGCCAAAGAGATGTGAAGGGGGTGGGCAGGGACCCTCAAAACAGCCAGTAGCTAATGCTGCCTTTGTGGTTTTATATATTTGCCTATTAAAATGACAACACAGACATGGAACATTTAGATTTAAGAAGCCTTCCTTTCATTAAACAACATTAAACAAACTGACAAAGTAGGGGGTTATGACTCCAGTAATTGAAACATGCTGTTCTGTTCAAGACCAGAACTCTATAAAGACTCTTTTCACCCAGTAATGCCCTTTGTGTTTGCCTGCTACCCCTGCTAGAAATTACTGTAGACCTGAAGTATGTCTTTCCAAGCAGAGTGGGAATGACAGAGCGCAACACCACATTTGGCAGATGGGGTCACAGCCCTCTTAGGACGTTAACATTCATTGCGCATTGGAAATCAATTTGCAGCTCAGAGCACATGGAGCCTGAGCTGCACTCCCGTCCCTACTGGTCTTTTAATGTTAACTTTAAACCCAGGATGTAGGAAAAAAGAATTAGATGGATTAATTTGGATTAACTTTGATGGGGTCTGGGTAGTGCTCATTAGCTTAATTTACAGTGTGCCTTTTGGTGGATTCCTGGCTCAGCTAGTTATATGTTCTGAAGCTGTGTATTACTTTGTACTATTTTCTTCTCTCTCGTAGATGTTGATGAGTGTCAAGATAACAACGGAGGGTGCCAGCAGATCTGTGTAAATACAATGGGCAGCTATGAATGCCAGTGCAAAGAGGGCTTTTTCCTGAGTGATAACCAGCACACCTGCATACATCGCTCTGTTGGTGAGTTTTCAACGTGTGATGCGTTCTTTTGAGAATAACTCTATTTAATAAGAAATGTAGAAACTGTTCTTTGTTTCCTTTATCCCTCAGAGCTCTGAAAACTATGGTATTTGTATGTTGGAACTGATTGATTTATTTGCCAGCCAAATATGTAGTACAGGAATAAATAAGAAAAAGGTGTTATTATGACATAAAAGTGTGAAGTTGCAACAGCAGGCTATTGGGACAGGAAGAAAAAAGATTTTCAAACTGCAGTTTTGTGCTTCTGACTTTCCAAAACACAAAAAATATTGACTGCTTAAAAAGTCTCTTGTCTTCCACCTGCAAGAGCCTGCTGTCAGCGCTTAAATCAAAATGAGAAGCTTTCTTCAGGAAGTTATATAGATTATCTTCTTTTGCCATTGGTTCACTGCAGACTGATGCTAGTTGATACTATATTAGCACATCATTTTTTCTTTCCTTCAGTACCCTGACTGGGGTGAAGTATAAAAATGCTTTTCTGTCACCTGTATACTAATAGTAGAAATACGGAATCCCTGCAGAACTGTCGTCCTAGTCCGCTGCTGATTTTGAGTGGAATAAGCTGCTCTTCTTTTTTTGTATGTGTCAGGCAGGGAAGACAAGTTTGAGTGGAAAGAGGGAAAACAGCACAGTTATAAATCTTTGCAATTAAGTGGGCTCTTTATGTGTTAATTCAGATTTTGGCAACCCTGGCAGCAATGGGAATATATGCTGGCAAACTCATTTACCAGTAGGGAACAGAAAAAGGTAAAGTAGCAAGATGAGTCTGGTGATCAGAACCAGAAGGATGAGTAAATTTCCACAAGCCACGCAATAGTTCGGAATTATTGTGAATCTCTAAAATTAAGCAGAAAATCCTACTTGAACATAGAGTCTGACTTTAGTCCTCTGTTGACAGAAAAGCAAAACCACCTGAGCTTCTGGAACTGAAAATGTATTTCTGGAATCATGTGCCTTTTTACACAGAATTTTAAAGACAATCAGTAATTTTGATTTTTAGAAATGTGAAACTACAGAATATATTCACAATTCCACTTTTTAGAATGATTGTTAAACTTTAAGCAGCTTGAGTCTTCTTGGTTTTTACATGAATATGCAATTAAGCTCCATCAGCTCATGTATTTTAACAGTTGTTATCTAATAGGTTTTTAGTTTTTCTTTTCAACATAAATTGTTCAAACTTCTGTCCAGCGTAAAGTAACCCTGACACAAAGATATCCAGCAGAGCAAGGAATAGTAGCGGGAAGCTTAATAAAAACCACTTGCAGAGCACTGTGATACAATCATTATTTCAATTTGCACGTTATAAAAATTCCCAGCTGTAATAAAAGAGAATTTAGTTATCCAAGATGGAAACTATTGAAATAAATGAAAAATGAGACTCTAAAGGCAAAATTTCTTTGTAAAGAGACGATTTATTGAGGGAGATGGTGAGTTTTTATGGTAAAGAGGATTCCTACATTGCAGGAAGGACGGGAGGGAGGGATTTGAAGGCTGACTGCTCCATGTAAATAATAAAGATGTATGAGATGAATGTATTTCTGATGATAACTTATTTATAAAGAAAATACCAAATAAGACATGGTCATTAAATTAAGGCAGCACCATCAAATTATTTAAGGTCTAAAAAAAAAAAAAAAGCCAAGAATCAGTTGCAAAGTGTATTATAAAGAAATGTTTTGCAACTTTTCAAAAGTAAAGTGGCAGTTTGCAATATGAGTAAGCATTACACTGTTGTGTTGTGATCCTACACGTAAATATATTGGGTGGGTATGCGGAAAGAAGGAAATGAGACAAGTGATCTATTTTAGTTGTCAAAGCTGAGCTGCAAATAGTAAACATGCATGCAGAGAGAGTAAGTGCCTTTTTAAGTAAGTACCCCTGTTTACTCAGTTTCCTCTGTCCCACTTTTAAGTGCCTCTGCGGAAACTTTTGGATTGCAAAAATACTGCAATGCTTTCATGAACGCGGTTAGCCAGAATTATGCCTAGCACTAGTCTGTACCTATACCTCTATTGGTAAACAAGGGTGGGTAAGCCGAGGCCTAACACACATGCAGCACTGCCATCCAAACAGAGGCTGAGAGCAAGCTGTGTGCTCTAGCAGTTTGTTGACTCTGAGCACAGTAAGAGCCATTAATTGCAGTGGGATTACACTTTTTATCTCTGAAAAATGCATATGCAGTCACCTGATCTCCGTGACCTTGACATCATCATTGCCTAAAAGTCTCTTCAAGGCCTCAGCTAGTCTAGAATAACCTACCCCCCCAAGGTTTTGTTCTCTACCACTTGTGCTTTCCTATTTGCAAATGCAAGGTGCTCAGGTTGCATTTGGAGGTGGCATAAGTCTACAGCAGAAGAGGTAGCAGCAAAGGCAGTGCTCCCTCTGCAGCCCCAAGGCTCTGCCTCAGCCCTTGGTGGGGCTGCTGCTGCTCACATGCTTTGAACACCTCAGCACTTTCCACTGATATAGTAATTTCAAGTCTGAAAAATGACACTAGATACTCGTGGAAGGCAGGGGTGTAAGAAGTGGAGGAAGAAATATGTCTCTCTCTGCTAACTAGCCAGCCCAGGGAAGTGTGTTCCTTGAGAGGAGGCTTCCTCCTTAGGACTGTCAGCTGCTGCGTGCAGCTCTCTGGCTAGCAGAGCTGCACTGTGTCATCCTCAGTCCTTCGGGGGTGGACAGTGTATCACCACACTCCTGCCCACAGGCTGTGGTTAAAAGCCACCCTGGAGTTCATGACAGGGCCTTTTTACATCACCCTGATGTCTCAAATGTCATGTTTACTTGCCATCTAGAAGCCTCTTGTTATTTCCAGTGGACAAAAAGGATTAATGATCTACAGAGAAGCGTGAATTTTATACCAACAGGAGGCCAGGCTGATGTTGGTGCACACCCTGGTTTCCCAACATCTACTTTCTTTAATTTTCTTCACTATTGACAGCTATTGCATTTAACTTTGAGTATATTTTGGGAAGAGGCTATGCCCACTACAATTTACCTCATTTATTTTTGTCTATACTAGTTTGCTAGCAGTAATGACAGCAACAACAGAGAGGCTGAAAGAGAGGGAATATGGTTGGTAAATGATATAGAAAATCTAGCAGTTGTTTATCTTCATACATCTTAATTGCGATAGTAGGTGTGAGCGCTGTGAGTTATATTGGAAACCCATTTTTATTTCCTCGTGACTTAAAAGTAATTTAAAACCTGTTACTGTAACATCTCCAGCTCCAGAGGGAGCATGTGTTTAATTAATGTGGAGATCAGTGTCACACACTACTGCTGTGCCTGAGTCAGGTGAGTGGCTTACTGCATGTCTTTCCTTGCTTTGGAAAGACCAAAAAGCCCCAATTCCGCAAAGCCTCTGAGATGACCCTTAATGTCCCAGTGATATCAAAGTTGTTAAAAATCTGAATTGGGCCAAAAAGCAGCAAGACAGAGTTTAGCTATATGCCTGTAACTCTGTGGCTAGGAAGGCATCTGCCATTTTAAATTCCAGCCCTTGAACCTTACATTTCCTCAAAACATAGTGATACGAATGATTTTAGATCTGCTAATAATTAAAAAACAATATTTTATTTATATTACTAGTATACTAGTATACTACCAAATAAATGAAAAAGGCAGGGGCAGTTAGGAGTGGTAAATTTTAAGTGGAGAGGAGAAGAGGTGCAGAACTGGGCTATAGAAGTCTTGAAATTACGATGGTCTGGTCAAGCAGCAGAAAAGCTTTTTACATGGTTGTCACTATAGTTTTCAAGCCTGTTAAAAAACTGTTTCACATGTAGTTGCTTTTTCACTTCCCTTTATACCATTACACTTGCCCTCTTTGCAGAGTTGGGGGGTTCTGCACCCAAAATCAAGTTACCAAATTGTTGTGCTCTGAGCTTCAAAAATTGCGGGTTTCTTTCCACACTGTAAGTGCAACAGTTTCGTCCTTGAGGAAAGAGAGACATTAAGTCAATTGTCTTGCATTTGCCATGGGCTGAATGTGTTTATGAAAAGTTGCTGTGCTTCTGCTGATGCATAGTAACCTGCTAAACTTGATTATGTGCTTAAAGCCTTGTTAATTGTGCGCTGGAGTCCTCTGGTGACACCCAGCTGCTCAGTTCCTTCTTGTTCTGAGGACTATAAAACTGTCTTTGTTCAGTTTTTCATTTTCCATGATTTATTTTTATTTTTTCACCTGCTTTTTGAAATCCAGTGGGATTTTATAATGGCAGAATAGTGCTAAAGCTACTAGGAAGGAAAAAAAAAATCATCTCCAGCCAGGGGAGGAGAAGTCTGCAGGTTGAGACTGTGGACTTTATTCCCCTTTCTGGTGCTAACACCTTGTGTGACTCTGGGCGAGAAGGTTATTTTGACTCCTTGTTTCCTAGAAAGCATTTTAAAGGACAGAGGTGTTTGTTCTATGGAAGCACAACAGCGTATTCATATTTAAATGAATGGGGAAGGATGACTTTGAATAATTAAGTGCTGCCAGCATGGTTTTCAACTTTACAAAGTACAGGCTTTCCTGTCTCAACTCTTTCATGATGATGTAACCAGTTAAGTTACTCCATTGCTTGAATATTCTCTGCGATAGTTACCCTAATTACCCAGGCATTCCATTCACTGGAAGAGGATTGTCCTATTTGTCTCTTTAAATCAGAATGCTAATATTGTAGAGAAAAATGAACATATAGTATATTTTATATATTAGTGTATAATACGTATAGTGTATATATACATGTAGTGTATATATATAGTATATATAGTATATATTAGATACACAGTATACAGAGTAAACTTTAATAAAATAAAAAATATGCTTTCAGGTAGCATGGATTACCCAAATGTATATGCTTTACCATGATACATTTGAAAATCTTTCATAGAATATGGGATACAGGAAGTATTCAGGTAAAAAGATTTTAAAAAGCCTTTAAAATCCTATTGTGCCCTGTTAGAAGTGTTTGTAACCTTTAAAAAGCGTGTATAACCTACACAAATTGCTCTGATTTTATTTCAGGGAAGGGCACCTCAGACCTGCTTTCTTTGTGCAGTGTCCTCTGAAAGGGCAGGACTTTGTGACAATGGGTGATAGTGCCTGATAGAAGTAAAAACTACCTTTGTTAGGCCCGATCTCCCAGCTGCCAAGTATCAGTGCTTTAGGAATAAGACTAGTAGAATCAATAAAGTTACACAGGTGTAAAATTAATGCAAGTGAAATAAAGCTTAAGTTCATCTGTGAGGGGAAGCAGCACTTGTGTAACCATAAAGACAGTATAAGGTGACAGCTCAGGACAGAGGTAAAAGTATAGTATCCAAACAAAACCATGAAAATTGATTTTTTAGTAAGGCATCAAAAGTGTCAGTGGTTCTCAGTCATTAAGAACAGCATTTCATGTTTAAGGTGTTCAATGAATATCAGTTTAAATGAATACCAACGTAGGCTATCATGAACTGGAGGGGAAGGCATGTTGGTTGTACCGCCACTTGAACGGTAGTACAAGTTGGTGCAGAACTGACTAAATAATCTAGTAAGACACAGACATGTTTCATTATTGAGCCAAGAGCTGAAAGAGTGTAAGGGGATGGCTAGAGCCATTTCGTAGGGAGGGGATGAAACTCAAGTGGAAAAAGAAGTGTGCAAGGAATAATGATGCCAAGCGGGAAGTCTTGGAAGGAGCAGCTGTTGAAAACACCCTGCAGCAGTGTGACAGGCAGTCAGCTTGAGCGAGGAGCACAGAGTGTGTAAATCAGATCAGAAATCTCTCCACACCTGTGTGACAGAAAGTGTAGGGAACAGTCTGTAGCTCAGCTCCTGACTGACTAGCAGTGCTGACAAGATGGGAAAGCTATACGCACGAATGGGAAAACACACTGGCAAGGAATACATTCAAACAAAAAAAAGAGAGAGAAAATATGCAAAGGGAGCTTTCACACTCAATCATTCAATAGCACTGGAAGTGAACCAATATTCTGCTCATATGTCTGCTCTGGATATAGCAGGATTATACTAAATAAAAGAACTGTCATGTTTTTGAAAGGCTTCTAGCATTTAGTTGACTGAAACATCAGGTGAGAAAGATCTGGGAAGAATATTAAGGCACAGTGTTCTGGAAGAAAACTTGCATTCACACATGCACACAACAAATGGCGTCTGTTTAAGTATATTATATACCGTGTGTCATGCTGTATGTCTTTAATGCCATTAGGGACATGATGATGAATTCAGGGCCAACTCAAGAGTTCTGTGTGAAAGATGCTCGGTGTCTTTCATACCTGCTCTGTTGACTGTGGGCCTCTCAATGCATGTTTCCCTCTGTTTCCCCTTCTGCAGAGAAATTGGCCACAGACCATATTGTGGACCCTGTTCTCCATTTCTGCTATTCATGACAATTGTCAGAGATGTGATCTATCAAGAAACTCTTTAGAGGCTGATGCCACAATGTATTTTGGCAATAAACCAGTATGAATTCAGGATACAAAGCTAAATGCCTGTTCATATATACTTTACCCTCTTGTATATGGCATGCATACTATGCATTTAATGAATTCCATTAATTATTAAATTTCATGTAATTATTTTTGAGGTTGCCCTGGGCTATTATGATGTAAGTTCGGAGTTAATGGAAATGAGAAGGAAGATATTTGTATTTATCTTTTCAAGCTTAAGAATACTTGCATGTTCTGCTGAGCTTTACATCTGAAGAATATCTAGGTAGGAAAATCGTTGTTGCTGTAACTGTTTCTTCATGGTGTTTTGGGTTTTGGTACTTGAGTGCCAGGCAAGTATGAGACCAGTTTGGGCTAGGGCATGCACAAACTTGGAAAAATAACAGTGTAAGCAGGGTAGGCAAATGCAGGGCAGAGAACACAAAACACATAGTCACAGTGAATGTTTCATGACAGAAACATGGTGGTAGTACCATACTGTATTTTTGAGAGGGAGAGGAACAAAGCAAAGAGTTCATCAGCTAAACGGAAAGTAAGAGAAAGAGCTGGGGGGAGCCAGGCAGATGGGCATGAAGTGAAGAGACTGAAGAACAAACGAAGGGACAGTAGACACAAAGTAAAATCTATACATCTGCTCTGTCTCATTAATTCCCTGGTTCAGTAATGCCATTTCTTTTCAGAATGTCCTCTCTTCCCAGTTTTCTTCCCATTAGGCTAATTCTTTTCCTGCCTAAAACAAAGTGTAATTGAGCTATCTGAACCACATCCACAGCCTTGAAAACTGGTGTTATTCTCAATGGAGTGGGTCATATGCTGAGATTGCAAAACTAATCTGCTAATCCTGCACAAGCAATCAGGATGCTACTCTTGCAACAGTTTAACTCTTGTGCTTCTCCTGAGGGTTAAGAAATGAAGAAGCACAAGGGTTAAGTGTAATGGGGAGAGGAGTATCACGTAAGGTTAGAGTTCTTGGCAAAGTCAAAGTTCATTATTCTCTGAGCTATGATTTTCATTGATGAAAACTTTGATTATGTGCAGTGAATCTGTCTGATATTTCTGCACAACACATAGTATGACTGAAAAAGATTTCTAAATGACTTAACAACACCAAGATGCAGAAAATACATTTCTTCTATCATCCTAACATAAAGAGTCACCTTTGAGCAAGGACAAACAGTACTTTAGCCTCTCCTGAGCATGGAGTGCCTCCTTTAGTTCTCCTCTGCGTTTATACCTGATTAAATTATAGCACATGTAGTGTAACCCAATATTCTCCAGTATGGTGTGCTGCGAACAGTGTGTTATGGTGGTGATTTACCCGAGTTGGCAGGTTTTCTCCTTACAGGTATCATGGGCTGAGGAGAATGTAATAGCTGCTCTCTTCAATCCATCTCAAACTGCAAAGTCCCAGACAAGCCAGGACGAGGAACCTGCATACTCAGACACTATTTTTTGTCAGAAATTCACCTGATGAGTATTGGCATTTCAGTATTTTGTGTAAGGAGAGATGGTTATTTAACCTGACATTTGTTTGGAGTTAGGCAGTCTGAGTGAGGGAGGTGGTGGTATGAACGGTTCTTATGCTGTGCATTTCTCCCTAATGGTGATGTAGTTTCTGCCTGTTTCAGAAACAAACTGCTAATAATTTGCTTCTCTAATTGCTAATTAATCAGAGGTTGTCGAAGGAGTCTACAAAAGCAACCTCAGCATCTCACATTCCCTCTGATAGGGACTATTATGCCATGTGCTGGAAGTTATGGATATAAGAGACAGGAAAGTTAAATAATCTGCTTAAAGTTACACAGAATTCTGTAGAAATCTGAGGAATTAGAGTTTTCCAGAAAAGCTGTGAAAGGTTTGACAGAGTGTGTCATTTAATTGGTATTATGTTGATTTCACCAAGTTTGTTTTGTAAAACTGAGTATCTGCTTTTTTTTTTTTTTTTTTTTTTTTTTGTATGCTCCTACTAGGCACAGAATGCAGATATCCTAAGCCCAAATCTTTTGGTCTGTTGTTTAATTCTCCTCTTTCATCTGTGGTGCACTTTACAGTCAGCGATTCATGATGAATTGCATGTACATGTTTAAGATCAAAGGGTAGCCCAGGCAGCTGGGTGGATAATAGTGTGTTTTGCAAATCCTGTCCTTGCACTGCTTTCCTCCCCCATACGTAGTTCACCTGTTTGCTTGCTGTCTGTTCAGTCTTGTAAATTGAACAATTTCCGATGGTACTGACCAAAGTCACTCTGTAGTGAAATTCAGGGCGTCGGTGCCTCTCCTTGCTGTGCCCTCATACTGGGAAGACAGCCAAATTCATCTTGGGAATGTGGAGTTCTGAAAAGTGAGGTGTAATACAACTGCCTGGACAGGTTAGCCAAATGTTGTCAAAATTATTTTTGAAAAAAAAAAGTGTGATTTTCCATTAAACCAAATTTTGCTCTTCCTGTAATAACAATAATGCCAGCAACAAGGGTAACTATCTGTTACATTATTGCTCATAGGAACAAACAAGGCTCAGAATTCTGAAAGCCTGAGACTTGGAGGTGCTGCCCTTGGCACTGCAGGAGCTGGGCCCCTCCAGAGGCCAGGCCCCTACATTTCATCTCTTGTAACGCGCAGCAACACACGTGTCCATGAAGCACCCCGGTCAAGAGGCAGGGCTGGACCCATCGTATGGTAACTGAGACAAGCATGAAGCCTGATCTGTGTGGGAAAGGAGCATATTCTCGGTAGCATTTCTGAATCACATGTTTCTTAGTTGAAATATTTCAGGTCTGGCGGAGCTTTTCAGGAAAAGGGGAGAGAAAAAGCAAAGAAAAATGCTTTAAATTCTGCCAAAGGGCTGCTGAGCTGTCCTGGAGATGAGGCTGGCTAGCCTGGCCGTTGGGGCAACTCTGCATTTTCCCCCACACTCTTCTGCAGTATGAGTTTCTACTCTTTGCCACCCCAGGAAAAACACTTTCAGAACTCCCTCTAACCTTCCCAGGATGAGCTATGATTTGATCTAACAGTTTCCCTAATGAACATTTAACCACTTTGCTCTAATTAGGGTCAGAAAAATATACCATTAAAAAAATCCTGTAATTGCCAGTTTTAAACCACGATTTGGTGAGCAATACTTTCCTGGCCTAATGTATGTCCGTGGCTTGAATCCTGAATGGTGTATTTACCTGACCATTTATTTTGAAAAGGCTATGGTATGGACATCTCAGCATGACTTTTTGGTACTTGGTTAAGTTAGTTACCATTTGTCTTCAGCTGGTGCTAGCTGCAAATACCTCGTGCTAGGGGAATCTTCTGAGAACTCGCAGAAGGAGATAGGGAGCTGTCATGCCTGAGCTCGCTCTCGGAGACACTGACCACTTATCTGCTTAATGAACTCTGAATTAATCCAGAGGATTAACTGTGAGGGGCTCGTTGAAATGCTCCATGCAGCCCCACAGCAGAGGAAAAATGCAGCAAAAACAATAAAATCAAAGAGCCCCAGTAGTAAGTCTCACTCAGCAGATAAATCACTTAAAAGAAGAGCCTTGGTGGGAGCAGGAAAGGCCCTTTGTATTTTTCATGTTGTTCTCAGGAGTTTCATGTAAGAGGGGCATAAGGTGACTGAAGAACCTTTCCTGCTGTCCAGACAGTGGGTTTTTAACCCAGCTCTGAGACTTTATAGCCCTAGCTGTAAATGGTACCACTTCTGACTATCCATCGAATTCACTTCCTGATATTAGCTATCAAGTGTGCAAATCCAAAATGTAAAAATATCTTCCAGCACTGAAGATTTATGTACACTTTTATGTATCACGTAGTAATATTTCTATGAGGTTGTTTTGTTTTGTTTTCCATTTTCTGTAAAAACACCTGTAAAAGACCTCATTTTACTTCATCTCACTTTGTGGGGATACTTCTGTGCTGAGCAACACTCATTGTGCTTTGTCAAAAGCAACGTTTTTGTCAGCAGTGGGGATATGTTGAATGATGCCCCTTTCTTCCTGTTCTTTCTTATTCTGTCCTCAAACTTTCACAAACTTTTACGAGGCAGAAACAAAATTTCCCCATCCACCCAAAAGAAGACAGATACCAGAAAACAAGCAAAACAAATTTTCCCCTTATCTTGACCAGTTACAACATTTGTTCATAGAAAAATCCACATGCAGTGTGTAGCTGAGGCTTTCTTGAATGTGCATAAGTCAAATAGAGCTGCTTATCGAGACGAATTCTCTTTTTCCACGTTCACCCTTGCACAGCAATACTGACTCCACTCTATTTATTGTCACAAAGTTTTGTTGCCCTCTCACAAAGGACTCGTAGCTTCCAAAGGATTTTCTTCACCTTTGTTTTCTTAGAGAGAGATCATTAAAGTAAGGGATTGCTATGAACCAGTTATGCTGCTAGCAGATGTCATGCTTATTTCCATCTGCAGCTCTGCCAATGTATCTTCATCTTCTTTCATCCTCTCCTTTCACCTCTTTGTTCTTTCCAGAGAGCAGAATCCCGGTTAAGTATATAAATGGAAACTAGGATGAAATAATATAGCTTTGTTAAACCATGAAATCTGTAAAGGCAAAGACTGCTCCAGTCGGAGCTGTAGTGTTCTCTCTGAAGTGGAGATGAGACACAAGTCCAATCAAAGTGATTCAGAAGTCTGCAAATTCTCCACCATTTCAGAGGGATTTGACCTGGTGTCAGGAGACTGAACGTCTGCTAACAACAGAGATCCAGCCAGAAGGTGTTACCGATTGTGATTATTTGTTTGTGTTGCACCATTTGCACAGGTAAAGAAAGCTGTAAATAACTGTACCACCAGTGTAAACTTTTTGCTTTCTATGTAAGACTTTTGCAGTTTATTCCACTAATCGGCAGGACAAAAATGTCTTTAGGAGCTACACAGAACTTTGAGAAAGAGGATAAAAAGTGCCAAAAAGAAACCAGTGTGTGACGAGTAGATTAAAGGCAGTTCAGTAGTTAAAAATATGTGTGCGGGGCAATTATTACTGTCAGATGCTACTAATGATAGTCATTATAGTGGGAAGCAGGTAGGCACTATGCTACAGCAATAAACACTTAGGTACAGAAGAGAGCCCCCTGTTTTTAAGAAGAAGAAACTATGCTGCAATGTCAAGTTAGCCTCAAATGCATTGAAAAACGATATGAGAGCAGTGGAGTGATACATGTGCACACAGACTGCTTCTTACCTTGCATGTGCCAGCAAAGCATATAGATCTGTGCAAGAAGCAGGTTCTTCCACTCTCACCCCACTATTGCCCTTAAAGACTATTTAGTTCTGCAGTCCAGCTAGTAGGCTAGGCTTCCATGCATTGTGTTGGTGATATCATTTGGTCTTAAGTGGTTAATAATATAGGCTTGCTATTTCAGGTGCCTCCACACGAAATCTGATGCTGGGTGTCCCAGAAAAAAAAATAACCTTCTGTGGCAGGAAAGGGATCAGATTTGCTGTTTTGTGGCAAATGCATTTGCCTGCATGCCCACTGTTTGGTGCTGCATGCAGCATATGAAGGGAGAAACAAGTAAGTTACTTTAGCAAAGGTAAATGCTTTTTAAGAAAATCTAACTGCTCTCTAAAGTAGCCCTCTGTGTAATTTGCTTGCTCAGATAATAAAAGATCTGAATATTTGAGGTCACCAGAAAATGTTATTTGACAGCCTTAATGGTGGCGCTATCTGAGCAAGTCTCAATAACAGGTAACTTTTATCAAATGACAATATATTCATCTCCATTTTACAGCCATCTTTCTCCAGCACCTCTCACTTCTCCCCTGACCCAGACCTTGTAACGTAGCCTTGCAGACTGTGAATCACTCATCTCTCTCCCTTACGCCCTCGCCAGATGTTATCATCACACTGGCTTGAACCCTGACATTTGATTTGTGTAAGCTAGGATTCCTGCATCTCTCAAGCTGACATTTTATTCAGCTTCCTCCTCTGAGGAAAACTCCGGAAAAACAGAGTTATGTATTCCATCTTCACAGAGTGGCAACCTATCTTACGACAACAGTCGAAAGCTGTGAAGTTTTTTGCAAATAAATGGCCCATAGATATTGCAGATCTGTTGGACTCTTACCATGCTTAGAAAACAATATGCAGTACCACTAATGCACATGTATTTAAACTTTATATATACAATACATGTGCATTTTGCAAATACATTTTCCTGAGCTGTCCTTGAATGTGGCTGCTGTGACGCCACTCCTTGTCTGGTGTACCCAAGAGAGGCAGCAGTGGTTTTGTTCTCAGGGTTTTGTAGGTCTCTCTGAAAGCACGGGAGAGGCTTGTGCCTACACTGCATTTTACTTTAATGTATGGTCCGGCTTTCAGGCCTTTGTCGATGGGACTATTCATGTGCTTAAGTGTTTTCCTGGATTGGAGCCACCGAGTAGTTAATGAATTAGTGCACATACCAGCATACAGCATTCTGTTTCTTCTTTCCAGACAGTTTGCATTTCCAGTATTTGTACAGGATATAGGATGACCAGTGGCCTGTTTTCTTTATATACAAAATTGTGAGGGAAAATGTCTTTTCAATAGCTAGTATTTCTGCAACACTCCTTTAAAAAAGCTTTCTGATAATTTTTCTTCCTCTTTGCTCTCCATGCAACCCCCACTCCCTAAAACAAAAGTGCATGCAGTAGCCATTGCTGCCATACTTTCTTCCCTGCTGTGAAGCGGCAATATATGAATGTATTTTCCTCATGGTGTGCCCCAGATGGTCTTAGAAACAGAATTTAGCTACCAAAAAACTTAGAGTCAGGATGACAAAAGGTACTCAGTGCCGCCTGACAGGGGCTTCTCTGAAAGTCTTCGTCTAATTCTCTGCTTCCAATCTGTAACGTAGGACAAAAGGTATCCATCTCTTTGGCAAATTTCCTCTTTGAACAAAATGTTGATAGTGGGATTTAAATTTGGAAAATATGATAATTCCTCTTCTCAGTTGATAATTCCTCTTTAGTAGTAAATTGGCAGGGAGAACTGAGTATCTTCCCTATTCCATAAGTGTTATTTGGCATGACATGTGCTAACAGTCTCCCCTGTATTTGTGTAAGAGCTACAACTGGTCCTGGTTTGTGTTTCTAATCTTGCTTAGTATCTGATAGTTAAATTGGGTGACTTTCTCAAACCAAAGCTGTGCCCCAATAGAGAGAGTAGGACCCTCTTGCAGAAGACAGTGCTGCTGAGTGCTGATTATTGCGTGGCCCCGTAGGCTTTTTCCCCTCCTGTGATATGAAGCTGTCTTGACCCATTCTTGCCTGCATGATCTTGGAATTTCCATGTGGGCTAGTAAAGCAAAGGTGATCTTAGGGAATGTCAAGTGTAATGTAAGTGCTCTTACATTGACTTCAACTGTACTTGCAGCAGCTGTTTGGATAAGACTGTGTTCTTCAGCCTTGTTGGTTTGCAAAGATCCAATTGCAAAACTGAAATGTTTTCCAGTGAAAATGTAGGTTTTACACCGAGAATTTAAGTAAGTTTTCTATTAATAGGCATGCTTTTCTTATATTTTGCAAGCACTTTGGGAACAGTCAACAGGCTTCAGAACTAGAGATCCTGTCCAGTGTAGCCTATATGTGGGAATCACTTTCCCTACTGAAATAAAGTAATTTCTTAAGAATAAATGCAGTAATGACTTACTTAGCTGTATGTATCCCCACCATAATCACTTGTAAAGAGGAAAGAAATGAAAATCCAGTAGAAATTGCAAATAACATGAAATGCAGGATCCTGGTTTTTTGTTGTTGTTGTTTTATTTTGTTGTTTTGTGGTTAGGAGAGAGGAATGTTTTTGTCTTCTGCTTTGGTGTCCCACCTTGAGGATAACATTTATCTTCTCCAAAATTGTCCTAGTCTGGGCAAAAGTCTGGTGTTTTAAGGTCCATCTTTACTGAAGTGCTAATTTAGACTCTTTCTTGGGCATTGCTTCAAAATACTGCTCTATGCTCATCCAGAAATCTCTCTCTTGATTTTGATGATGGGTTTTCCTGCAGCAGCTGTCCCATTTAAGAACGGATATTACGTTCCCTTCCTCAGAGAACTACAAATAAGTAGAAGTACCAAGGTTTTAAAATTCCTACTTTGTTTGATACTGAAATCCAACCATAAGAGTTTTTCTGGCAGTGGAATTTCCAAAAGAGTACTTTTGTACAGCATTGTGCCATCTGAGGTTATACAGTAGTTGGTAGGGTTTAGACACTGGCATGTACAAGATTTTTGCTCTGCCTGACCTGGGGGATTTTTCCATACCAGACTATTTTGCATTCTATAGAACAGAAACAAACTAGGAATTTCCCTTCCCCAGGCAAGCAACTTCACTAAGAAAGTCCCATGTCAATAGATGGGGTGCAGGAGTAAACCAGAGGATAGTAATTATCAGAAAAAGAGTCAAGAAACTTATAAGTGAAAAGTACAAAACTGATTACAGGAGAGAACCTGTAGTCAGAAAAATCAAGAGAGGAAAACAGTGTAGTTAAGTTTCAAAAAGTAAAACTCTGCTAAGTCATGATAACATATTATCAGAATACGGGCAGGAGTCTTGAGGCTTGAACTCTCTGCTTATCTGTCTTCAGATGCAGACGCTTAAAGGCAAGGATTGTATGGGATGTGCATACAGCGTGGTCCAGGTATTGCTCAAGTAAGCATCAATACTTGCAGTAGTGATGAACTCTAGAATCAAGTGAGCAAAAGGAGGAGCTAGGGACTGTGTTCCCTTCACCATCTCTCTGAAGAGCAACTAGAACAAAGAGCAAGTGTGAGGGGATAGACAGGCGGAAGCAAAGCCCTCAACTTTTATGTTATGTAGAGTTGATATGATTGCAAGCAACTAGGGACAAAGATGGAACAGCAAATGAACTTGCTCACTTTCCAAGTTCCAAGCTTTAATTTCCCTCCAAGGTAGAGGGAAATTAAAAAGAGGTAAAGTTACAAGTAGGAGCTACTCTTTAGATAAGGAGAGGAAAATGAGAGAAGTTGCTTGGAAGGGATGTTAATCACTGAGGAAGGCCAGGCCATCACTGGAGCCGTATTCCACATACTTGTTGACAAACATTTATGCTAAGAGAGTTAACAAGAAAACCAACGCATAAAGGAAGGACTGGGAGCACCAGTCCTGACCCTGGGGGGTAATGCTAATAGATCAGCTTTAGAGAATGAGAGAATAAAACGAGAAGAGTGAGGATGAAGGGGAAAGTGCTGCTTAAACTGAAGGAATTCCAGGTCTTTTGCTTGCAAGTCTTCCTTTCCTCACATAAGGGAAGGCAAATAGCCACCTCTGTGAGTTGGCAAATCCTGCTTCCCAGACCTGGGGACTCTCGACAAGAACTACTGAGATAGGAAGATAAAAAGACAAGTTCAGGTCCACTTAATGTGGATAGCTGGACAGCAGAACCTGCACTGCTGGAGGATACTATAAAGAAAGTCTCAGGAACACATGCAGGTTTTGTATTACCCAGGCTCCACGAGATGCACTCTGGTGAGCACTCTTTATTTCACTGGCATATAGTGGTAGTTGCTTATACCCTGGAAAATTATGAGAAATCTCATGAGATACTTTCTGGTCCTGTTATCTTTATAAGATTTTACATAGCAATGCAACCTGACTTTCACTGATGAGAGGGGAAGGGGACTAGCAGTGCAAAATTACTCTTCTAAATTGCAGTAAGCTGCCTTAGTAAAACTTAGGCTATACAGTGTACAGCATAGTGTTGCACGTTTGGTTATCCGCCTAAAAGTAAGAGAGTTGTGCAAAATAAACATACCTAGGTACAGTAATCTGTACTTACATTCAATCAGATTTATTGTCACATATTGATGGGTAAAAGCATATATTCCTTCATACAGCAACTTCATTCTAGGAGTTAGACTTCGTTTCTAGAGTTATCTGAAGATATATTAAGTATGTAAGGAACAACCATTGGTGTTTTGTAGAGAGGAGTTATTCTGTGTCATACTAGACATACAGTGAAATATTTATACAGACTCACAGTCAGTCATTTGCTGAGTTAATTCTGGCTCTTAGCAATGGGCCTCAGTTGGCAGTGGCATAACAACCAACACAGATCTCAGGCAAGTGCTGCTGTTGCCCTTTTGCCTGTGGACAGTTGATTACAGATAGATGGATTCATTCTGAGATGCTGTGAAGAAAAAGGACTTATTTCTGCTTTGAGCCCCCATGGAAAGCATAAAATCATGCTGCCTTCAACTGTTCCTGCGAGATGAATACAGTGGCTGTGTATAGCACCCTCCTGTGGTGTTTTGTGGCTTTTACTGCCACTTTCCTTTTCTTTGCTCTCTCCCTATCAGAAACAAGTGTCTTGATACTGACTCTCGAGTTGTAGCCAAGATTGAGGGCAGAAAGATGTACAGTAATGAGCAATTCCTGTAATATTCTATACTTTATTGTGGACACTGATCCAAAGTTATCAAATGTTGAAAAATACTATGGTACCTTGTTCTTCTAATTGCTGAATGTATTTAGTGTAAAGTAAAGCATGGATTTGAAAGGAGAAATACTGTAAAAACGCTAGTGTGGTGTGAATAAGTACTCATCATCACACCTCTTAAAATCTCCTGTTCCAATTCTTACTCTGCATCTAAAAAAATTTGTCAGTCATGCTGAGATTTGTTTAAAGGCTACATGTGGGAACATTCATCTGAATGAATAACCTCTTTCTACAGTTACTTCAAGAGCTGAATTTACATTTCCAGGATCTAGATCAAGCAGCATTAGTCTGTCTGTTGTAATGCTATTCCATTCTATGTATGTTCCTATATGTTTATCATCTTAGTAATAGCCGTTGTGTCACATTTGCTTGTTTTGTATGTACATCTTTTCCATAAGAAATGTATGCAGGATCTCATAATTCATTTCCTGTTCATCCCCCATGCCTCCAGGAATGGTGTGTCTCTGCTGTAGACAACTCTTCCTTTCTTAGGGAGAACGACACATTTCCAAAAAGCTTCTGTTGCTAGTTGAGGTCTTTACAGTGGACATTTTTAAAATTTCTTTGAAGATAGTGAGAAAGTGCAAGTAGAAATCATATAAGATATGAGACAAGGATTTGAGGTCATCTTGGTGGAAAGCCAATGTAGAAAATGGAGGCAAGGTCTGATATGCTAATGTAGGTAATGCATTGAATTTTTTTGAAGTGCATCAACAGCATTTCTTAAACCCTAAATGTTTTGAGCCTGAGTATATCAACTTGCAATGAAAGAGCTTAAGGTTGTGAACTACTGCAGCTGGAATTATTAGACAATATCCTTACTAGCCAGGATATATAGAAGGTGCTAATTGTGAATTCTGCTGTGTGAGGGTCTAGCTGGCAAGGAATGCAAGGGTATTCTTCAAGTGGGGATAGAACTGACCAATTAACATTCAACCAAAAGAGACCACAGTGTGTCTGCATGTCTGCACTCTAGTCAAAATATTGTCTCACTTCCAGCTGCGTTGTTTGCTAACTTTCAGCTTCAGTCAGGTTGCTTCGTCAAAGAACTCATTTCTCCTAGCTGCTCACATTGTGATGGTCAAGTGTAGTAGAAGCAGCAAACAGGTGAGGCTATGAGTTGCTTGTATTGTATATTCTTCTGTCTATATAGTTGATTAGTTCACTTGGCAGCTACATGGGAAAAAAAGGAGACCAGTAAAGAGCTGATCTATTTTGCAATTTCATGAGTGAAGAGTCTAGTGTAAACCATAATTTCTTGCCACTCCTCAAAGGGTAAGTCACTCTGCGAAGGACTCAAAGTGTTATACTGCTTTAACCATGCCCCTCACTGCCAGAGGGGTCAATATTGTCAAGTAGAGCATCCTAGAGGATAAGAATCAGTCAGTGTCTGGTCTCTGCCTGGACATCCATTCTCTTTCCAGTCTGTCCAACAGGGTCTTTAAATGCTTTTCTTTCTGTGTGAAATCCTGGATGAAATCCAGATTGTGCTAGGCCTAGAAGATACAACTTCATTGAAAAGGATTTGTAGATGGCCTTTGATGTGTTTCTCTCTGAATCTGCACAGAGTGGGACTTGATAGCAACTGGCTATTGATTTGAACTGGAACCTCCATAGTGTGACTTTTAGCAGTGCTCTGGCTATTTAATGTCTATCTGGAGAAGGGAAAGATCACATCTGCGTGTGCACTGGTCGCTCTTTTCGTTGAGGTGGTATCAGTTGCTAGTGATAACATAAGAAAGGCCCTGTCTGACATTCAGAGGTCTCTGCGTCCTTACTTAGAAATAAAACCTTTGAGGTTTTTGTGCTTTCCTCATCTTTTACATGTCTCATGAAGAACAGCATGCCGATGCTTTTTGATTGACAATTGAAATGCAGTAGTGATAAAACAGACTATCCATTATTAGGACATTAGTGTATTCTAAAACAAGGGCTTCATTTTCATACTATGCTTTGTAACTCTGTGTTGAAGCCTTTGGTTCCGTTGGGTACAAAGTGACTTGTTATTGTATGAATGAAGCCTGCTGTTTTCATAATAAAAACAGACACTATTTGATATGGGAATTTTAATAAGCTGTGGTTTGAAAAACAGCCCTACGCAACTAGCTTGAATTAATTTATCTCAGACTTTTGTTATCTGTTAAAGAATGTTGCTTCTTTTGTATGATATTAAATTGCTGTTACATGTCACTGTGGAAACAAGAACAGATAGGTGAGTGATAGGAGAAAGGCTGACAGAAAAGCACTAATTAAATGCTGTTTTTCAAAGCTCTCATTGAAATTCATAGCTTGGTACCTTTGGGGACTTGAACATAGGGGAAATGGAAAGATTTCAATTAAAAAGGTATTTGTATAGTTCTTTGTGAAACCTATCATTCCCGTTTTAATATAGAGCAAGGTATGTGTCTGTCCAATGTACTTTATAAACATCAAACGTAAAGCCCTGAAACAGTGGATGTTTTAATAGATCTCAGGAAGATATTTCAAAATAAATAAAATAAAAATCTCATAGACCTTTAAAGAATGTTTCAGATGAAAGCTCTGGCTTTTTTTTTTCTTAGCAGAAACACAGTCTTGACTAATTTTTACATTGATTCACTGATTGGCAATTTTGAAAGGAAAATATCAAAAAAGAAATAAAGTTGTATAATAAATACTTTATCTGTTTTAGCTATCGTTGTAGTTTCTGTTTACATTTTTTTAAAGTATAAAATGTCTTATTTTCTTACAAAGCTTTTAGGTTTTATTTTCTTTTAACTCTAGAGACTTCTGTAGCATTTCACTGAGTTTATGTGTGGGCAACATTAGCTAACCAATAACATGAATACACCAATATAAGGTTAGAAACAGCTGCATCCAAATACCACCAGCCACAAAAACCTCCTCCCCCCCTGCCAAAAAAAAAAAAAAACTTGGTGCAGAAAACCAAATGCCAAAACCACAGTAAGAAACAGAAAAATCCAGGCCTTTGCCAGCACCCTAGTTTCAAATTATGAGGAAATTATTAGATGAAAATCCCAAGTACTACTAGTGTTATGTGTCCAGTTGTAAAAGACAGCAGATCAGAGTGATCCCTGACAATCTGACCGAGGGTAAGAATTTCTCTTGTCCCTCAGTCCGGTGGTCAAAATATGAGGAGGATGTGCCAATAAATAAATATGATGTATGATGGAGCAGCATCACCTATTGCCTAACATGTTAAGCATGGTCCCTCACAACATCCTCCTGGA
>VWPW01000300.1:0-22519 GCA_013389825.1 Crypturellus undulatus
TAAAACAAAAATTGGAGAAATGTCACACCTTGGACCTTTCACTTAATGTAAACCCGTAAGTAGATAGTAGATATTTAATACTTCCTCCTCAATGCTTTAACTCTTAGTCTTTTTTATTTTTTTTTTTATTTTATTTTTTTNTTTGCTTTCCTTGTATGTTGTCCTGATTTTGGTGAAGTCTTTTGAGTAGAAACTGCTCAAAGTCTTTTACTGTCATCACTGTTATAGAGAGGGAGGGAACTGACCCAAGCTTAAGTATAAGGGATAAGCAATGACTGTAGCCATAGGACTGATTGATAGTACCTTGTGTAATTCATAGGGTGGAGCAGAAATTGTTAGCTTAAGGCTGTGTTGTTGCCACCACAGGCATGAAAAATCTCATAAAGAAATATGAACTGCCAAGGCCTGAAGAGGTTGCTGCTCTAAAACAAAAATTGGAGAAATGTCACACCTTGGACCTTTCACTTAATGTAAACCCGTAAGTAGATAGTAGATATTTAATACTTCCTCCTCAATGCTTTAACTCTTAGTCTTTTTTATTTTTTTTTTTATTTTATTTTTTTACTGTTTTGGAACCTTTATACTTTTCCCTTATCTGCATAAGTGAATGAAAATTAAAACTTCTAAATCATGTTTGTTCAGATTGTTGCTGTGCGACTTTCTGCTAGATTAAGTCTTGATCCTTTGTTTCCAATAGTGCTGTGAGTATAAATACATTCTTTGTGCTGAATTAAACAGCAAGCAGGAGTAGTGTTTATTTGTGACTGGAGTTCAGGATGGCTTTTAACAGCTGGCCTCTTGATATCACAGACAATGCCAACTTCGAAATCACTTAAGTGAAAGAAAAATTGTTTAAAGGGTTAATGTCATCTTAGGGCATCTATGTGGACTGCTTAACTTAAGTGCTTGATTTCTGCTTTCTTAGAGTATTCTGCCCTTTTCACTTTAGTACTCAGAACTGCAAGCTTCTAGCAAAATATTAGCTTAGGCCTTAAAGTTTGATATGTGGCAAATTAGATTATGTACCTATTTTAAATGCTATGGCCAAGGCAGGCTCTAAAAATGCTTATATATTTCATTTTTTTTCTGGTTGGGATCTAGGAAGAAGAGGAAAGGTTATGAAGATGATGAATATATAACAAAGAAATCTAAAATGGATGAGGTAAGTCTACTGTACAAAGACTGCCTTTTTTGTCTTGGCAGTAATTAAGAGGGTAAAATGACACAAATAGTGCCTTTTTTTTTTTTTTAACCTCAGTTAATATTAATTTAGATGCTGCTGAGAAATCTTTCAACCAGTTGCTAAAAAATAAGCCAAATCTACTTTTAACAATTCTGTTTGGATCTACCAGTTTATTGCTGATGTCAATACAAAGAGTATACCAATACAGATGGAGAGCTCATTAATTTGATATGCTAGAAGGACTCCACAAAGTCCCAAGTGGCCATAGATGACTAAGCTGCCGAAGTAATGAAGCTATAAAAAGGGCTCCTAGTAAAGGCTTCAATCTGAGCCCTTGGGATTTTGTGCATAGTCCTCAGTAACGAAGAAGGATGAGATAAACCTCAAACAGGTGTTCAGAAGGGCTGATAAAAAGCCAGAGACTGTATGGCTTTTAGAGCATGTGGGAATAAATGTTTTATTTAATGATAACAAAGTGCTTAGTCACCTCTAACTTAAATGGCTTTTTATGTTCTAGCCTGCTTGTTCAACTAGGGGGTGCTAAATCCTGGACATAAGGAACACAGGGTTGAGCTTTTTAATTCTTCTATGCAAAACATGAGGACAGAGTTGAAGGAGCAAGAAGTTAGTCCCCTTTAATGAGTTAGACCCATTTCAATCCAATGCTCTGGGATGAGCTACTATTAGCTGAGAATAAAATCTTCCCTCTGCTACATTTACTTGACTAAATTATTTCTTTCCTCTAGTATTGAGCATAATAGCTAATACAGTTGAGGGGGCTATATATACATGTATATCCCTTATAATTCCAGAAAGAAAAACTTAATTGGAGTTCTACAACTAGCTAGGGAAAGTATAAAGATTGTTATGCTGTGCTCACAGATAGATGTTGGGGAGAACATCCTCTTAAGCTCTTCAGCAACTGTTGTCCATGGGGCCTTAAGCTGCTCTCCCTTTCAGATTCTCCTGCTTCATCTCATTCATTAGAGTTGAGAGCATTAGAGTACTAGTGTATCCTACTGTAGGATGCACTAGACTTCATGTCCACTTTGAGCTGCTCTTGTCCATGTTGCTTCCTCATCACCAGCATTAGAGGGTAGGTGTATAAATGCAACACAAGTCCTGCTCTGCACCTTTCCTCCAGAAGTCCCCTGCAAATAGGAGTGTCAGGTACTCTGGAGTATGACAAAGCAGTCTTGCAGTATGATTAAAAGTAGTTCAAGTTTACTACTTAAATATCTGTTAGTAATAATAGCTAAGGTTAAAAGATACCCCTATGAAGAATTTTAACAATTTAATCAGTGACTGTCATTACTGTGTAGAAGTTGTTATCTAGACAGTGTGCAGTAATAGGATGTACATGGAGCTACTCAGTGTGTGGCCTACCTAATGATAAAACCTACCAGCAGCCTACACTGCTCAGCACAGGCTTTTTCCTTTTCTTCTGCTAGGAAGAATGGACTGATGATGATGTTGCTGATTCACTATAAATACTGAAGGAAGCTGGTCTTCTGTTCCCACTGTGAGGACCTACTCAGGCTCCCTGCTGTGGAGTGCCTGGTCATAGCAGAACTCAACATCCACCACAGGTTTCTTACAGGGGTGTGGGAAATACTTGTTCTCTCGGTTTTAATGTCTTTACAATAAAGCACATGACTTTTTTTGCAATTGTAGCTAGTTACTTTAGCAAACACTTATGTGAAATGTATTCTTAAAGGCATTTGTCACTCAGGGAAGAGTTCTGGCTTTAGAACAGTTTAAGATTTGACTCTAGTTACTGGAGTGTTGTATTTCTAGACTTGCCATACCTCAGCAAAGTGGATAAATAAAAGCAGGAGACAAGTCAGGTATGGACACCTAAATGATTTAGACCTTCCTCCCCAAATTTGTCCTTGAAATACAAAATGGGTCTACAGCTTAAAAAAAAAAGTACAATTTTTTATTGACCAAACAAATTCATTCTTCTGCATGTAGGCCAAGTAGTCAGGAAAGAAAAGCAAGTATCACATCTTTACTTCAGACCTCTTTTACATCCTGCCTTTTTAAACAAATGAGGTTTTAGAAAGAGCATAATAGGCTAAGTGGAAGCTGTAAGCAGAGTTATTCAACAACAGTTTATACAAGTTATGAAGGAGGTTTGACATATTTCTATTGTTTGACCTAACTGTATTCCCTAATGAAAAATAGGGGGAGTAACTCTTAAGTGCTGAAACAATGTTGTTGTTAATTACCTTTTCCTCTAAGATGCAATTTAATACACACTTGATAGGAATTAGCAAAACAGTAGTTTTTAAAGAGGATCTACAAAGCACATCAATAATAGCAGTCCTGCAACAAGGTAGAGGTCTTGGTAAGAGAGTCAGATTAAGGAACTAAGGAATATATTTACAGGGAAGAATAAAGTAGGAGAGGATTTGTCAAGAGAAATTATAGTACCAAGTTTAGGTTCAAGCTCAGCACAGCTGTGGCTTTCTTATATTTTTCTTCAAAACTTTTGTCATCTTGACCAGTCCTGTAAAATAACAATTCTATTCCACTGCTAGTGTGATCCAGGAGCTAGGACTAGCAGCACACTCATGGGAATACCATTACATCTCCATCTTCCCTTCTCCCTCCCTCATATTACCCTAAAACAATGTAACATCTAACAGATAACAGGGATGTTCATATAATACAAACAGTTAATACTGCACTTTCTCATTAGTTTCTGTTATCCATTAGCATCAAACTCGTAACTTCTGTCTGTAAAACGGTATAAACAAGTATGAGGGTACTCAGAGAATTCCTAAAAACCATAAATGTGACATAATATTGCAAAATAGATCATGGGTGTAGACACCATAAAAAAAAATCCACGGCAGCCAGAATTACCACTTTCCATAAAGAGGCTCTCTGCAACTTGATTTATTTAAAAAAGACCTGATAGTTCTGTTATAAAAATAAAACTCATTGTAGACTTTTACATTACACAAGAGACCAACGAGAACATATTTTATAAAATGGTTTAATGAATGCATGCATGTCTGATACAATGATCAATAAATTTACTGAATTCAAATTATTTACTGTTGTAAACATTTTACAAAAGCATTGTGATTTATCTGGATATACAGTCCTTGATGGAAGAATTATTCAGACTGAATCAGTGGCACATTAAAAAATAAAGCTGTCAAGACCAACTCTGGATATTCTCTTTCAACATGATTCCAGCAAAAGAAACAGCATGGTATAAAAAGTGTACAGCAAAGATTGTTCCTACCATAACGTCAAACTCTGGAAACTGTAAATACAAGTTAAAGTGGTTGAAACAGTCAAAGTTGTAATAGTTGTAACCAGTCAGAAATTACAGTAAGAAGTGTTATCCAGTTATATGCAGCTCAGTTTCTTTCCTTGTCAGTTGATAATTCTTTTCCAACAAGACAGCAAAACTTTGGCAATTGGAGGTGCTGAAAATAATTTTCAAAGTTCAAGACAGTCANAGCATTTTCTTTGCGGAAGGTGAACTGTACACCAAGGCTCAGAGGTCATGAAAATTTGTTCCAAGTGGAAAAAAAGTGCAAATGTCCTGCACAGATAGCTTAAAAAGCTGCTGGTACAATCATTCACCAACAGAATCTTTGTTTTCTTTTTGCATAGTTCACACATCACCGGGAACGTAACAGGGTGTGCTATTTTTGGCAAGAGCAAGAAGAAAGTGATACTGGTATGAGTTGCCATGTTGGGCATGCTGGATCCGTGCAGAGTTCAGGTAGAGGGCTGCTACCTGGTGTTATTGGACACTGAATACTGTTTTTGTTTTTGTTGAAGCAGTTCTGTAATAGCCAACAGCTTCTTAAGAACATGCTGTAGGGGACAAAAAAAGTCAGTACAGCTGTACAGTAGCAATTAGAAAAAATGAATCTCACTGCTGCAGAAACACTTGCAACATGAGTTTACCAGACCTCCTAGCCATCTGGTGAAAACATTTTAAAAATGCTTTCTACAATATTTCATATATTTTTACATTATAAATCTAATACAAAAAGGAAATGGCTCTGATTCCCTAGTTGCTGAGATATTCTGAAAGGCAACTGTAAAACATCATGACGAAGTTTGTCTCTGCACTCATAGATCTTTTTGTTTGGTTGTTTTTGAAGAGAACCAACACATCTTGTCAACTTAACCTGCAAGTTTCAACATGAAACCAAGTTCTAGCTGAAAAAAAATATATATTTTTATTCTCAGTTTTCTTCATGTTTTAAAGCAGAACGGGGCCAGGAAAAAAAAATCCTATGACCATAGAAAAGGCGATAGTCTAGTTCACTTTTCTGGACATCCAAAAAATACTCTTCTTTTTTATTCCTGAAAATATTGAACTCAGCCAGATGCATCTGAACATACACATATCATAGATGGGCTAGGAAAGTATATTCGTAACAACTTTGGGAGTCCAATCTTCTTTTCATCATAGCAGAGCTATATCTAAAAATATCAGGGTGACCCTGAACCATTAAGGCATTGCTATTATTGAGAGAATAAAAATAGAAAAACAGCTTTCAAGATAATTTTCTTTAAAGAAACCCCTGAGGAGAATAAATGCATCGAGGAGAGAATATTGCATCTCAAATCTCACTTACACATACTATTCAAGGACCGTCCTTCAAAAAAAAAAAAAAAAAGAAAGTGGCACTTATGTATCAACATCACATAAATTTAATGCTGAATGTTGCTGGTATCCATCTTTTTTTGTCTTGTTAAAATGATCACTATTTAAGTGAATTAGGAATGTGATCGTGGTTCATTTTTTTCTCTCTCATATGCCACTGAAGTAGTAAATTTTAGTTACTAAACTGGATTTGAACTACTGCAATGAAAGAATTTCATTTCCAATTCCTTGAGCTTTCTTCTGACAAAAGAATGGAGTTAAAATATATTTTCATATTTTTTTCAAAAGTCACACAGAAGTTTTCAGTAACCCTCCTGGTTTTGGGAAAAAAGCTTTACTCCTGAAATATGTATTTGAATGACACGATACCGAGTCATCTGTTTTCAGACCAAAAAAAACCCAAACAAACAAAAAAACCCTCCACTGATTTATGGTCTGCATAGGTTTACATAAAGACTTTGAAAGAGTCAGGGTGCAAGTAGTCTGGTCTTTGAACATGAGGATAAGAAATCTGATTTACAAGATGTCTGGAAATGGTAAAATTAACAACTATCCCAAAAACCTGACTTCTTTGTCAGTGAGTCATTCAGTAAAACAAAAACACAACCACAAACCCAGAAATCCTTTAAAGGCTAAGAACCCTTTTGATTGTTACTGCACATGTAGTGATGCTTTAAACAGATACTGGCTAGTTGAAGTTCATTGGAAACAGCAGACTATAAGCAAGTATTTCTGAAGCAATGCATGAAGTTATTTGATTTTTTTCCCCCTTAAAAATGAAATTCGCATAAAAGTTGCATACAAGTTTAATCGTTGCAGCGAGATGCTTATAGTGTTTGCTACAAGTTTGACGTGTTTGTTCACAAGTGTGATGAATCAGAAAGTAGAAATGATTTAGCAACAGAAACGTAAGACAAATACATTTAATTCTAAATTAAAAAACAACAAAAAAGCACTAACATTTGTGACCTAAAGAACCATTTATTTGGTTTAGGCTTCCTCTAGAAACTAAAAGCTTTCTCTGGAGACTTTTTAACACCCACAGTTTTACAGCCTGTGTCATTTTGTTGTAGAAAGAAACTCAAAATTATGCACTGTTATTTACCTTTAGAGCTACCTCTTTGTGAAGTGCAAATATGTCTATCACTCATAATACTGCTATCCAAAAGCACTTCCAAAAAGAGTCATGATACTACACTGTAACTCAAAGACAAACCTGTACCCATGAGCTTTTCTGCGGCTTACCTGCATTACCCCCCGCTCGTTGCTGAGCGTGCGAAGCTCATCCGAGTGCGCCACACACATCTCGTGCAAGGCAGCTAGGTCACGAGAGAGGTCAGTTCTAGAGTGCTCTTTAGTGTCTGGGAGCTCAGGAACATTCTTGAACAGAAACGATGAAAGCAGACTTAGCGGCAAGCCCCCATCCATAAATAAAATTAAAATTACAGCTCTGGAGGCTACTTGTTCTGATACTGCAAGCAAGTATTGCAGTGTTATTCTTCACAGTTAAATCTTCTATCCATGGGACCTAATGCAAATTTATAGATTTCCTCATCTTCACAAGCATCCACTTTATGAAGATATTTTACGGTTGTGTGTATGTTTCTCATGAAGTAATTACTGAAGATTTAACAGCATCTACTCCTCCTAAAAGCCTTCTACTGAAATGTCTGTTTCTTGGCTACCTCTGAGCTGACTTGAAAGCAACTGATAATAGAGGTTTATCTTCAGTCTTCCCTCCACTGATAGAATAATGTTGTCATTAAACTAGTAGATTAACCCAACAGTAGACTAAGTGCAGCACTTTTCAGAATCTTCATGTATAGTTGTAGGTTTAAAAGAAGAAAAATTCATGAATCATAATATGCAGATTTTGCCATTTAACTAGAAAAAAGGTGATATATGACAGCCTAGCTGAATGCTCTGCCTTAAACATTCATTTTTATAGATTTCCTCAAAATATTCTGAGATATCTTCTAGGTCTGTTAGGGACTCAGTTTAGGAAGCTAGCCATATTTATTGCATCTTCAGTTTTAAAACAAATTCTTGGTTTAAAAAATATATGTACAATGAACTCCTAAATACTGTAGTTTGAGTATGATACAGCTATCAGACATAAAACACTTTCAAAGATAACTACACTTACTATCTACTTTTAAACTACAAGTTGAATATATACAGGAAGACATTTTGTGATGTAATAAGTGAAATTTAACACTTTAAAAACATCAACATTTGCAATCTGATTGAAGCCAAAGGACAAACTATGCAATTTTCTGTTTTAAAAAATATTTTAAGAGATTGGTATTTTTGGCCAAAATCCAGTGGGAAAAAAAATGGATTTGAGCTATTCATGTCCACAGTGGTACTATATGAGCAAAATCTAATAGAACATTTCATGCTTTTAACTACGTGTGACAGGCCAGCAATGTGCAGTTTCTATGCAAGCATAAGAAATGTACTCAGTAACAAGCATTCAGAATTGTATGGAAATTAATCCATTTTTGAGCTACTTACGAACTGTACAGAAATTTAATTTGCTGTCCTGCTATGTAGCTTCCAATCAAATTTATTATTATTTTTTATTCACTTACCCCAAGCTCATCTAGGAACATGATCATGCGATGTTTGTTATTCTTGATGAATGGATTTACACCCTCCATATATGGTTCCTAGTAATTTTTAGAAGGATTTATTAGAACAAAGCATTACAAATTTGTCTCATCTGAAATGCACATGCTGCAATTAGAGAAAAGTGACATTGCAAAATAGGCACATTCTCTGCAATGATTTTATGTTTTCAAGTGAATTTTTAAGGACTGTTATGCAATCGGATTTTACTTTCTGTACTGCAGATCGATTCAGAAATTGTTTGCTATCATATGCCTACAGATATAAAGTTACACATTTCTGAAATATTTAAGTATCTGCAATAAAAAATGCAGTACCTTCAAAGACAACATCAGGACACAGGTGCCCTCTTTGTTCTTTCATTAATGCTTACATTAAGTTGTGTCTCACACAACTACCTTTGTAACAGCAGCCTAGAGTCACTTTCTTTCATTACGCTTAAGCCAACAGATTTATTGTTCATCCATGTTGCAGCTTTGGAACCAACACAAACCAGTTGTTGTTAGCTCATTCTCTTAGTGCTACAATAGAAATTTTATTGAAAGACAAGGCTTTCTAGTGCAACTTGTCAAGCTGATTTCTTTATGTCAAACTATGAAAATGAATACAAATAGAGGGGGGTGTAGAACAGAAACCACTGCCCTAAGGAGTAAGTTGAACAAAAGCAGGGTAAAAGAGGGGGAGAAAAAAATAAAAAAAAAGGTTTTCAATTGTTCATATGTTTCAGAATTAAATACTCTTATACACACATGGGAGTTATGGTAGGTTTCAATTTGACTGGTCTGAACTTGCAAGACAATTGTTATATATAATATATATTAAAAATGGGCATAGAATTTATTATTTCAAGGTTCTGTGTAGAGGGATGCCAATATTACTGAAAGATACTTCTCCCTTCTTACCTCAAATAATCAGTGGAAATGCCAATAATAATAATAATAAAAATTTCCATCATCTATTTTGGTCCTGGTTGAACTTATTCTTACTAGTTACTGACTCCTGCTCTAGCAATTCTCAGTTGTCCTTTTGATATGGACATTCCTGAAGAAAATCCAGCCATTTTACTATCATTGCTCATGTTCTCTGTGGATGGATGGATGGATGGCTGCCTGCCTGCCTTTACCTTCTCTCTTCTCCAACTCCCACAAAGAAAATACTGGAGCATGACCCTTTCGGTTCCAGATGGGAAAAAAAAGTCAATATGCTTCCACTATAGTTTTTGTTTTTAAACAAACAACTCTTGGATTTATCTATACTCTTGTGCATCAAAGCATGGTCACATTACTCTGTTATACCCACTGGTATGGTCACCAGTTCATCAATTAATTTAAACAGACCTTTTATGTTGTTCCTGATATCAGGTTCAAAAATCTGTAGGGGCTGTACCAAGTCATTAATACAAGTTTCTAGATCATTCATACTCAAATGACTATGGCTCCTCTTTCCAGTTCATCCACTTTTGCTACTCACATAGTTCAGATCAAAACCCTGCTTGGCTCCAGCTCGGGAGGATAGAAGTAACTGCAGGAAAAAAGTCTTGGGGCTGATGAGGACACTCGGACCACATGCTTGTCTTTGTGCAAGAAAAATGGCCCCATATTTTATGCCTGTGTTCAACATGAACTATGTATTGGAAACAGATTTCTGTGCTGTTTCTGTGTGTAAAATTATATTCACCTTGGCTCCAAATTCAACCAGGTTTGCTAAATTCTGCACAGACTTGGCAACCAGCGTCAATGTTCTTGCAGCAGTAGGGGAAGGAGAATCTGAGAGGAAAACAAAGCGGAGTCAGCAGCCACTGCATGTAAAACTACCAGCAGTGACATGAAACTCGAGCTCTTCACCAGTTCAGTTTTATCACTGAATACTTTGTATGTTACAGTTCCATGAGGAAAATATCACTTGAAGTAAAACTTTCGTGGAATGAATTACTAAAACAAAAATATGCACATTATTAATTATGGTCAAACCTAGCTTGCCTCTTATAAGCCACTGAAAAGTGTCAAAATTGCCATATTCAGCATATAAACTTCCAATTCTTCCTAAGAATGCTCTAAAAATGTCCATTGTCTATGATGTGTATCATTTGATCTATCTTCCTCCCTACCCTCCCCTAGCACTGCAATCCATTGCAAAATAGTATCTAGCTTTCTATGCAGAGCTAGAGCTTAAACTGAGGCGCTAAATCACAATCTATCTCAGTACTCCTAATATCTAGCACATGCTATCCTGCATCCCTTCAAAGCAGCACCGGTGTAAAACACTACTAGTCATAGAATTTGAAGCTTCGGATTAGGAGGACTGATCTAAAAGTAGTTAAAAAAATCATTTAAGACTATTGGAACACAAGGCTTGCTTTTGAAACAAGATTTTTGTGAACAGCTGTTGGGGCAGTAGGACAGACACATTGCTGCTGAAAATGGATGTGCATCTTTACACCCTGACTTCTTTGTTTTTCTCCCCTTATGGAAAGTATGTGTGTTGGAAGCTTTGTTCTCAAAGCAAAGACCCTGTCCTCCATCCCTATTTTTAAAGTGGCCCTGGGAGCTTTATAAAGAAAGACTCTCAAATTTGCTAGGCAATAATTAAGAACAGGACTTATTGACAAGCTTAAAAGTGATTTCTGCAAATTCCTATGTAGTAGCTCTATTTACAGCTACAGACACAGCGGACTGAATGCAGTTCCCAAGTCAAATAGTAACCAACTCCCACATTATCCGAATATACTGAAGACTTGAACACTGTATAAGATCATGTTTTCTTTAAATGCCTTCCCCAAAGCATGTAGGAAAATGACAGGGGGAGGAAAAGGCACTTTCCAGTTGGTACCGGCCTTCCAATTTGGTATAGCTTAGAAAGAAGTACAGAAAGGAGGATGTCTGGAAATGGGGCTCCACCTCTCCCCCTCGCAAGCGCTTTTCCTAAAGGGCTTCTCACACAATCACCTTAAGTTCTTCCCATTTTTGAATCAGAATTTTACTGGTAAAATTGAAAAAGTGCCCTCTAAGTTGGGAGGACCTTTTCCCTAACACCTTGCCTCCCCTCCTGGAGAAATACAACATACACGAACTTTTAAAAGCTCATGGATGGTCCACTATTTTATTAATAGTTTTCCCACTAGCAGTTTATGCCTTTCCTTTTTTCCTCCTACATGAGGAATACAGCAAAACTTCAGCCCCCAAATCCTTTCAACCTAGCCTTACGCTAGAAGAACACTAAAAAATGGGATAGTTGATGCTTGTGCAGGACCCACACTACATCTATAACTTAAAAACACCCTGAAATATTTTTATGTACTTAATCCAACTACCATGAAATAACCCATGTCTTCACCACGAAAGCTTTGCAGCAGGAAACTGCTGCAGGAAACCCCCATGAACCACGTCAGATGTGGTCCCTGATTTACGCCAACGCCCAAATCTTACCCAACAACTGTTTGGGAAAACGCTACGTAGCCTCGGCTAGAATGGTGCCCCTGACCAGCTCGGTGATCTTGATCTTGCAAACAGCAATGCTCCCTATCACTTTTATTACCAAATTCATATTCTGTGCAGTAAGCACCAATGAACAGGGTAGCTTTCTGTATGCTATAAAAAAGTCCTTACTCTGGCAAGGCAAGAGGAATTCTCTATGGCTTCAGTGGCACAAGATTGCCAGCCCAGCCTTCCTGAGCAGCACCCCCCTCACTCTTATTTCTATGCTTCCTCTTTTGAGGCTGGCCATCTTTGATGAGCAAAAGTGAAGATTTCTGCAGTGTCCGGAGGTTATTTGAATAGGAATTTCAGGCAAGTTCTTCATGCATCATTTGCTAGGTACACAAACATATTCCAGGCTCTGCAGACGTTTTCAGTTATATAGATCTTTCATTTTCTAGAGACAAAACTGAATTTCAGCTATAAACTTTGGCATTGCAATGTATTTGAAATTATTTGAAATAAGATCTGAAGACAAACTCACAAGTTTTTTTTTGTTGTTTTTTTTCTGTTTTTGTTTTTAAACAACCTGCCTAGACTACGCTACAGCGCTAGACTAAAGACTTCAATGTTATATCATTTCAATACCAAGCATGTTTTCTGGACTTTAAAACAAGATATTGGGGATAAACACTATATCTAACCTTTGAGATACTCTCTGACTCCCACAGGGAGAAAAATTAATCAAGTGATGTGGACAACATTACTTTGGGCACTGTGTACAGAACAACTTTACTGGATTAGAAGCTAAAGTAAATTCACTACTATTATCGTATAAAGTATGAATCCACTATGAAGCATACAGTTACCTGAGATGATATTAAACATTCTTGGGTTCAGGATAGCAGGACAAATCAGTCGAAGAAAAACAAAGCCACTGAAATGGGAAAAAAAGTGTATTTTGTTCAATAATAAAAAAAGAATTAATGCAAAATTTTGTAAGTAGTTAAGAATTCATGTCAGTGTGGAAATCTTTTTTATATAGATAATAACCAACCAGCCTGCAATCTGAAAATGTTTGTTAATTCAGAAAGTTTTCATATGATTTCAACTGAGATAAAACTTGAAAATCAGGCATGGTGATTCCCCAATTAAGGGGAACCTCTGCAGCCCCCGTGGAAAGCAGCTTGTACTGTAAAGCTAGCCTGAACCCAACCCAAGTCCACCCTGGCTTCAGACAGGAACAGCGCCTGGTCTCCCACCTCTCCCACGTGCTGCTGTGTCTGCCTGGGCACATGATTCATCCTGTAGCCCCTGCTCTCCCGAGGGGATACTGGAAAAGCAGGAGCGCCCAGCCAGAATGGCATCAACTGTTCCTTTAATGGCAACACAGCCTTATTCCAGCTTGAGCAAGCCCACACCTGATGGCACTAGGCTAGCCTAGGAGAATAAATGTGAATTAGATACCGTCCTTACAGGCATAATTGCTGCTACCTAGATAATCTAGAAAGCTCAGAAAAAGGGCTTTGTTTGACTGCAGATCTAGAAACTGATCTGATAGCAACCTAAAATAGCTTTCTGATTAGCATGTGAAAAATCTGTGTTAACAGCTAATATAAAATACATCCACCTCATTGCCGGCATCCACTGATTCTGGAAGACTGCTGCTACACGCTGAAGTGACATGAACAGCAGAAGCAACCTGACCATCTCCCAGTGCGTTCAGAGTGCTGGGATGGTGCTAGCAGAAGGGCTTTTCACTGCAGCAAGAACGAGGCCTGACCGCCTGCAGCAGAAGGCTGGGGCCTTACACCACCTGCACTGGCGCTACCAGTTGCTACTTGGAACTGATTCGGGCAGCAGGGGAGTTAACACACCTTCCCTGCGGCCAAAACACCTCAATTCTAGCATGTTGGTGTAACAGCTGCTCATTTCCTCAGGACCTATGAATTCTGGGCTGATGAAGCAACAGTTCTGGCCCACTGTGAAGAATATTTTCTATGCAATTAACTTAAAGCTATAAAAATGTAGTTTGGAAGCCATGGCACATTCAATAGTTTGTTTTGAATTACTCGAAATTGAAGCCAATTGAGATATGAAATTGGATGGACCTCAATCTGGGAGGTTTGGTGCTTCTTACACTGATTATACTGCTTAAATTAAAAAGGAGCCAGTGCTTAAGTATAGGATTTATGAGACAGAAACAGCAGCACTTCTGAATGATACATGAGGGTAGCTACTCAGACACTTAAACTGCCCTCTTAGTTGATCATACTTAATTATGGACCACAGACAGCACAATGAGACCATATTCTTCACTGAAGACTGCAAAACTGTACTCCGGGGAGAGGTCACACGTATCTGTAGGTTATGGGGACAGAAGAAGGTTCCAATGCTTATACTATCCAGCATAAATTCTGGATGCTGTAAATATTGGAAACCAGGGAAATGGCTGAATGTATCCACTTAGGGCAAGTCGAGGGCTCTCTGAAGGTGGGGAGGAATAGGGAGAATGTTGTACTCACTTCTGTGTTCTGCCCCTTACAAGAGGCTACCCCATCACCTCTTGTGATAGCAGTCTAAATTTGAAGGCAAAGGGCCTGCAGGAGGTTCTAAGTGACATAGGCCAAGACTTCTGGTGTCAAAAGGATTAACCAGAGCCAAAGACAAGTTGTCTGGAAGATTCCCTTCCAATGGGAGATTAACCCTAGCAAATCACATCAGTGCCAAATGCTACACTTGCATACCAACAAGTCAGGCCTACAGAAAAGGTAAAGGAAAGGAAAGAAAGATGTGGCCGTGATACCCTTAAACCACCAGTATCATTTTCAAAAACTAGGCCAAGGTCTCGCTTTACATCAAAGATTTTTATTTGACCTACACTGACAAAAGATGGCACGAAGGAAAAACTCTGTGTGTTCAGATTGGTGAGTGAGGAGCTCTCATACTCAGCGGCAGCTCAGAGAAGCCAGGCTCAGTGGCCTGCAGCTCTTGCACAGCAGCTCTGCAGCGTTTCAGAATCTCTGGGGATGCTATTGCATGTTTCAGCATGGACCAGAAGTGGGACAGAGGGAAAATGACAGGAACAAGACCTTCAGAGGCCGCTGTTCTCTACAAATATCGCAAAATTTATCTATCACCGACTGAAGCCTTTCTTTCCAAACACAAAATAGGAAAACATTGTAGATGATTGGTTTGTAAAACTTAATAAAAAATACAAGTAAATTTGAAGTTAAAACTGCTAGGTAAAGCTGTGCTGGCCTCTGTAGTACACCATCCTATTCTGGCAAGGCTCTAACCATAATCTAGCAAGCTCTCAAACCTTAACTGGGATATCGTGTCTCAAGTATCATAAATAACTTATATTGCTGTAAACGATACAAGTACTGTAAAGATTTGGCACTGAGAAAAAAAAGTTGAACTATGTCTCAGTAAGACATTAAAAGATTATTTTCAGCATAAAGTGACAAGTAACTTACCTAACAACTCTGGTTCTCATGGTGGTGTTAGCAGGCCACTTGTTTTGAACAGACTTCTGCAAGCACCCATAAATATACCTCAGTGTTCTGTAAAAATTGTAGCTAGTCAGACTTTCCATTAAACTTTGCAGGATCAAAAACAAACAACACAAAACAAACAAAAAACCCCCAAAGACCCCCACAAACAACAATGTCAGAAACGATCTAGTTCGATCTCGTGCTTGATGAGCATCACCAACACTTGGGCTTATAATTTAGACATGAATTTTAAATTAAAGATCTTTTGTGACAGTTGATTTACAAATGGCAAAGGAAGTTTTCCCTCAATACACACTTCTTTCGTCAGATAAACTCGCATAATTATTCAGATGCACATTAAATGTTTTATAAACATATGTTTCATTTTAAGAAAGGACAGGATGTTTTGGTCTTTTAATTTACCCTTTTAACTGAATGAATATCTTTTTTTTTAATACATAAAGAGGTCGTGTTTAAAAGCAAATGAATAATCAGAGAAATAGTGTTACCCCATCAGAAAGTGGAAGTAGTGGTGCAATGGTAACTAATGGCTAACTTTGCCCCATCACCAACATAAGAGATTTCTGTGATACTCTGCCATTCCTAATTTCAGAATTTTGTTTACATTAAAAACTAACAAAACAGGAAAAGAAAACTGTTAATACTATGCAGTTTTTCTTATATGGTTCAAGTCCAAACTATGAAACTAGATTTTAGAAAAAAATAGGAAAAAGAATAGCTGTTATTCTACTATCACACATCATAAATATATATATACACACACCTATATAGGTGTGTGTGTATATATATATATATATTTCCTTCTGTGCACATAACTACCCTGAAGAATTTAGGATTAATTAGTAAAAGATGAACCAATAATACCACCATGAAGGTGCAATGGAAATTTTCACATACAAACAACAGAAGAGTGCATACTTACGGAGGCAGTATCTCTGCAGCCATGAATATTTTCTCTACCAATTCTGACAGTATACTGAGTAGATGGGCCAAATTAGTGTTTACATCTTCATTTTTTTCCAACTTGGAGGGATTTAACTAAAGCCAAAAGGGGAAAAAAAAGAAGTAGAAAAACTTCTTCTAAATTATTATATCAGTAACTGGATAACATGACACCCTGGATACTATTTCAAGCTAAATGAATATTCTGCTGCTGCACAAGTCATGGACTTGTAGAAAATTTAAACATCTGCTTCAATGGCCAGCCAGGAAACTAATGCGAACAAGTAGTGTTTATGTTTTAGTATACTATGCATAGCTTTTAGTAGCACAGACATTTAACACTGTCCATCTATATAACCTTGTCATATTTTTAAATCCAATCTTCTGAGGATCCTCATTCCTTCTGCAATTAAGTTGGAGTGAAATAGAGAAGTTAAAGAGGGTTGGTTCAGGAAAGAAGACAGAATCAATAACAAGCAACTAATAACGTCATGGAGTTATAAATTAAAATCAACTTCAGATAGTGATTTCTATTACATCCAGAGTTTATCAGAGCTATTTAGGTTAGGCCATTCAGTACATGCTACAGAACTTCATTGAATTGCTAAAGAATAAATACACAATTTAAAGAAGTGTGAGTTAAAAACATTTTAAAAGTGCTACCATGAAAAGCGTTACTGTATTGTGCAAGTCAACATCTAGAAAAAATTACTCTAATGAATCCAGTTTCTGTATTTATTTCTCAAATAAATAATGTTTAGGTCTGAAAGATTATCAAGTGCCTCTAGAGCTAGCATTTAATGTAAACATTAAACATCACCATCACCAGTATAAAAAACAAACACNTTACTGTATTGTGCAAGTCAACATCTAGAAAAAATTACTCTAATGAATCCAGTTTCTGTATTTATTTCTCAAATAAATAATGTTTAGGTCTGAAAGATTATCAAGTGCCTCTAGAGCTAGCATTTAATGTAAACATTAAACATCACCATCACCAGTATAAAAAACAAACACAAATCCCACCGTTTCACCAAATCAAAATGTTTAAAAGCATGGTTTAAATTATCAAATTATCACCTCACAGGACTGCTTGCTCTCCATTATCTTCAATATAGAGTCTTTCAGTGCATGGTGAACAAAACACGTTGCTGTGGCTTTCATATACTGCTCCATAAGTGTACTAGCTAAAGTGGTGGCACGAAACAAGGTAGTAGCTTCATCTGAAAAAGAAGAAGGTAAAAACAAAAGTTAGGAAAAGAAAATAAGGAAAGGCAGAGTAAAAAAATGCTGTGCTTACAATTTCATATATGTGTAACTGAGGGGACAGAAGAGAATAAAAAGAAAACACTAGAGCATGCACAGCCTCCTCTCCCCCCAGTTTCAGTAAACTGAATTTAAGGTTAGAATAATTAGTTCAGTACCTTCCATGCTTATTTCCCTGTCATTTAGTGTTCGTAGCAACAATGACTCAAGTTTTTCATGAAGAAAAATCTTCAATAAAATGCCTGCCAACAGTGTTCTGTCCTGTCCACAAACATGTGATAAGGCATAGACTACATGTAGATCTTTTTGGAGTACAAGCTGAAAGAAAAACAGAATTTTACGATGTTCAGAAACTTTTACTGTGTCATAGCTGTGGAAAAAACTGCTGTCATAGAACTGTGACATCTATATGTCACTACAGGCAGTGCTCTAAGAGCTCAATCAGAGCTGCTGAAGTCTGTCTAAAGCAGATAAAACGAATTATTCTGACAGATAAACCAAGGAAAGTTCAACAACTTGATACCTCTTTAAACTCACTGTACTCCTCTTCTGGCATGATCCTCTCCATAGAATATCGTGCTCGAACACGCAAAGATCCTGGCTCGATACCCTTTAATGGTACATGGGAACTGAGCTGAAACCACTCATCTGTCGCATGTCCTTTCTGTAATCGACTCAGTTGGCATCGCATAAACACTTAAGAAAGAAAAAAGATGTTGTTTGCACCAGTTATTTCCAGCAAAACAGGGCTAGTATTGAATAGAAGCATTTTTTGCATGTCATTTTGTTTCACTAAAAATATTAATAAAACAAACAACCCTCCTCCCCCTAAGATTTATGCTGTAAATATATTAAAAGATAATCACTTCAATGGTTTAATAGACTCTCATAAAGCCAATCTTAAATGTAAAATATTTTGTAAGCAAAGTGTACATATACATTTAAAAACAGCACAGATGTTAACAGATGTTAACATAACTCTTTGCAATGATGTTAACATAACTCTTTGCAACCTCCTAGTATCACAAAAATCATAGACTGATTGAGGTTGGAAGGGACTTCTAGAGACCATCTAGTCCAACCCTCCTGCTCCAGCAGAGACACCTAGAGCACGTGGCACAGGACTGTGTCCAGAAGACTTTTAAATATCTCCAAATATGGAGACTACAACCTCTCAGTGATGGACAGTGAGCTGTCTGCCTAGGTAATGATAATCAGCTCAAGAGCAGCAAAACCATTAATTCACCTTTTAGTGATGTTGGCATCTTCAATTTCCCAAACTCACCCCTATGGCCACAACAGAAAGTCTGGTCTAAGAGCTGAGGAGCGAGTTGCTGCCAACTCCTTGCTGACTCTTCCCAGCAAGCCCCCCTCTCCCCACCGAGCTCCTCCGCACACAAAGAGCCCTGACACTTGCAGAGAACATTCGACCTATAGAATACCCACAACTTCCTAAAAGGGAGCACAGAACCCCCTCTGTGTTTCACATGTAGCATGTCAGACTGCCTGGACCTTTGCCTGTTCATCGAAATCTAAGTCACTCACAATACATAAATCATCTCATTTTCACCCCACTTCTCTGCAAAGTCTGTATACAACATTGCCTTGCAGGAATTAAGACCTGCTCTAGCAGACTTGCCACTGCATCAATTTTGGAGTATCTATTGGGACATCAAGTGCCTAATCAGACTGCGGAACCAAACACTACCACGTTTACAATGCATGCTTAAAGACCTTCCAGGTGGACGTTTCATATTCTTTGATATAAGGTTAGTCTCAGTCAGTCAAAAATGAACTGAAGCAGTTCATCAGCCCCTGCTATCTGTCACAAGTGTGGACGGGGCTATCACTTCTAGACAGATAAGCAATTCACTTTCCTAGGATATGTCTTCCCAGCATCAAAGCTCTCAAGCTCCCCTAACTCAAAGCATTTATTTCTTGCCTCGCCTGCATATGCAAGGCACACATGTAGGGATGATTGAAAGTTTTTATTTTGATGGTTAATAATTCTGACCTGGGAATGAAACTGAAAATTGGTTCAAATTTGTGTTTTCCTCAGAGTGGAAACAACCTCAAATTTATGGTGAAAATCAATTTAACCACCCACCAACCCCTCCAAAACATCTACCATTACTGATTCAGAATAAAAGCCCATCTCGATGCAAACAAAAGCAGAAACTGGTCAGCAGACAGGCACACTACAGCCTGCCCTCCCCGCACACAGCTCTCGGAGAGGTTAGCGCAACCCGTCCTAGGAGGCACCGCGACGCAGAGCAGCCACCTTGCTGCTTGCAGGCTGTTCCTCACAGGAGGAGCTGCGGCACCTGCCCTCTGCTCTTTGCAGCAGCGTCACATTTGTCATGACCATTGGGGCTGGCTCCAATGTCTGACAAAACCTCAGCATAGGCGTTTCTAGTAGCAGAAGTCTACTAATACATTCCTCATCTTCTAGGACTTAAAAATAAAGTCACATATATTTAAATAAATGGATCCAAAAAAATCTGTTAGTAAAACAAAAAGAATGAAATAGATGCTATGCTGTTTAGTATTATTATTTCTGAATATGTAAAAAAAAATAATTGTAGAATGAATACTTAATAGGTAAACTTCAAAGTTAAAGACTTGTAAAAGGTTAGCCTTCATGCTCATATTTTGGTATTTACTTTTGTGCATGATGATGAGAGAAATAAGCTGTAAAACCAGTACCAGATCAGTCTGCTTTACATATTAGGAAAGCTGACTTAACCCACTTCAGAGTGAGCTACATGGGAAAACTATGGCTGAAAATGGGAATATTTAGAAACTGATTCTTTTGCTTTTGGAGAGGCTGTTTAGGGCAACACTACTTCTCCGGGGCTTTCGCCTAAATAAGAAATTTTCTAGCTCAAAGTGCTAGAAGTATGAGAATAAAATCGCAACTACAACTGTAGAGTCGTTTGGTCTATCAGAACAGATGTATCTTTTTCCTCCTGCAGAAATTTCTGTAGTCGCAGGAGGGGGCAAGAGTTTAAAAAATGAATTAAGTTCTACAAGAGTTCTGTATACAATATACATAGCAATTCTACTTTGCTCAAGGTTTCTCTACAAATCTCTTTTCTGAAAAATAAATAAATAAATAAGAAGTTACCACTGAGGTAAACATAACATAACAGACTAGTAACACCACACATGCAATCTGAAAACAAGAGCAATAGGCAAGTACTATGCTGGGCTTTGGAACAGATGAGTCTGAGCACAGTAGAAAAGTCCTATGAAATCTTAGGAGGGCCTGCACTGCAGGCAGAAGGGGAGGCAAGGGGCTGAAGTAGTCACAGAACAAATACCACTGGAAACAAAGTACCTTGAATAAAAGAAAAAGCATAAAAACACATTCTATGGGAAGAGAACCAGAACAGAAAAAAGAAAAACTGATGTCTAAAAGCTTAGAATCCGAGTTCATCAAACCAAGTGAAAGTCGACAGCTTTATACCTTGATATTGTCTTATTATCTATCACCTTGATACTAATTTGCTGGAATAGAAACAAAAGAGCAACTTAAGAAGCTGTCTAGCTGGGAATTCCTGGGACCTTCTATAAAAGGTTGAAGGAAGCAAGACCTTTCCCAGTCAAAGTAATACTGATGCAAAATCAGCTATATAAGGAATGTACAGAGATGAGATGAAACAGGAAAAAAACAAAACAAAAACATACCAGTGGAAAAAAAAATTGCTCCAGGGACTGACAAGGTTTTCTCAAACTTTTCTGTATATGTGTGTTTAAATAATCAAAGTACTACTTTCTTCCCTTTCAACAAGAAATGAGGCAACAAAAATAAAAAAGACAAAAGAAATCCCAACACAGTCAGGTTTAAAGCAAATGAAAGAAGTTAACTTAGTAAAACCTTGCATTTTACAGAACAGCCCCTCTTTCTTCCCACTTTTCTTCATGCTGAGCACAGCCACGGTATAACACAACAGCTATTATAGATTAGAGCTAAGAAAGTCGTAACAGGGGAGGATTACTGTGCATTTGTTTACTCTAAATCATGCAGGTTCCCACTGTAAAAACACTAATGCAGAGTCAGAAACAGATATCCAAAACATACTAATACGATGGTATGAAAGCCAAAAAAAATATAGTACACTTAATTCTCCTGTGACTGTTTTTGACAAGAAGCATGACAAATGCACAAAATATCCATTGTTGCAATATATATGTTTTTGTACAGAAACATACTTACATATATCTGTATCTTTACTTTTCTTTGTTTTGTTACTTAGACTTATCTCAAATCTATTAATATCAGATGAAAGATCACTAGGAGAAAAGACAGAAAGCCTCAGTTAATACTATACTGGGCCGGCATTTAAAGTTATTTTCAAGTTATTCCAATCCTGAATTCTCACTATCAATCAGCCAAAGACACTTGTACTAGCAGAGACACTTAGGTGCCTACAGAACATTCTGCCCAAGCACTTGTGGCCAGAAGGCAGCCAGCTGTATAACCACATATGCAGTACTTTTTAAAAGAATATGCAAAATATACTACATACTTAAGATATTTAAATGCAATCCAACTTTCAAGTGAAATTCAATAATTCAAGAAGATTAAGACTTACTCAAAGACAAACTCTTCTGACCACACAGGGTTCTGCCCTTCCCTGATATGTGTTTTTGCTACCTGGACACTGTTCAGGTAGATGTTACAATACGGATTAGTAAAATGCTTTACAGGGAGCGTATGAGCTTCTTCTACATGCAAAATAAGACTGCTGACCTAAAGAAAATACAAAAGATTTATTTGTTTGCTAAAGAATAAAACAAACAAACAAAAAAGCCCAAGAAAGTATTTTTTCCCCTTGTGGAAGCCCAATGTTAATGTAAAAATACCAAATACAAACTATAATTTCCTAACACAAGAAACAGCAACAAGGGTAATCTT
>VWPW01000302.1:0-12083 GCA_013389825.1 Crypturellus undulatus
CTTGTTCTGCGCAGACACAACACTTCTGAAGACGATCGTTCCACTTCCATCTCTGCGAGTGGCTGGCANTTGAGCTGCTGTGCTTGAGACGGAGATTTGATAATGCTGTTTCTGAGGTCTGAAATTAGGTTTTCTTCAGGTTAGCTTTGTTTCGAACAGCAGAGCTGCATGACTGCACCGCTGGTATTGCAGGGACTCTGCCAGGCTGTTTATTTCCCTTCCCAGCTGGGCATAAGCGTGTCCACAACGAGCAGCACACACGCCTGTAACAAGTGGCCTTAACGCTTCCACCGGAGTTCTCCATCCTTGGCTTCATTCCCTTCTTGTTCTGCGCAGACACAACACTTCTTTAGAAGACGGTCGTCCCACTTCCATCTCTGCGAGTGGCTGGCAAGGTTATGAGCAAGGTCTGCGCTGCCTGCAGCAAAGCGTCTGCCGCAGGCTGAGGTCTGGGTGCGTTTGCTGGCGTTTTGGTCCTCAGCAGAGGACAGAAACCGCTGCTTGCGGAGGGAAATGACGCAGCCGAGAAGGGTGTTGCTACTGATACATTTTTCCACTGTAAGTTGCTGAGAACTTCTGCCATGAAGCTGCTTGCCGAGTTTCCTCTGCCATGCACAGTAGCTTTTAAAAGCCTTGATGAATGTGTCCTGAAAGGGAGAGCGTGTGCTAGAGACAGACACGAGAGACTTCAAAGTTATGCCTGAGATGAGCTGTGATTACAGCTCACATATATCTATGCTGAAGCAACAGCCTTAGACATTTATGGCCTGTTTTTGACTAAGTTATACAATTACTATAATTGGGCAGAGAATAGTCTTCAACTTTTAAATGTCTAGTATATTAAAACAAGCCAAAAAAAAATAGCCATTCCTCTGGCAGCTTTTATAAAGCCATTAGTAGTGCAGGGCTGAGCCAAAGAGCAGCTCCAATGCAGCTCTTTGAGGCTGAGCAGTAAAGGGATAAATCCTTTCCACAGAGCTGGAAGCAGCCTTAGGAATTTCATACCTGCATTCAGATCAGGCAGCAGAGCCCATATTGCACCCTTCTTGGATGAAAGAGTGGCAGGGAGCTTTGTAATCCTCTTCTTCCACAGTATCAGCCACTAGAGACCTAGATTTTTTTTTTTCTGCTCTGTGATGTTCTGCGTTGATCCTGCTTGTGTTCCTACTAAGATAAATCACAGCAAAGGCCACGGGCTTTGGTTAAATCGTGTGTCGTGTGTGCACAGAAATCCTCTCTGTGGTGCCTGTCTCCACCAGGAATTGTTCGGCTACGGTTCTAAGGGTGCAAAAGCAGCAGTTTCCGCATAAACCCACCCCAGAAAGGGAGGTGACAACTTTAGCCTTTTCCATAGCTGAACGCCAGGCAGACCCCCTCCCACTCTGTCACCGCTCCTTGGTGCGTGATGGTTGTGTGCTGGGGGTGTGCAGTTCATGGAGAAACTGCTGTTTCAACAGTGTGAAATGGTGAGTAGCAGGAGCAGTTGCTGAACTTAATGCTCCGTACGTGTAGTCCCAAACGCCAGGACGTGTCTGGAGTAACAAGTCTGTTTTGCAGGGCTGTGAATAAGGCTCCTTTTTCCTTTTGGCGCATCGTGATCACAAATACTTAGCCAGAATTACCAAGCAGCGTAAATTCCTAATCCTGAAGAAAGCTGTGTGCCTGGGATAAGGATCTTGCGTCGAAGCAAAAAAAGTGCTTCAGTAGGTTGCAAATGAGTTACTGTTCTAAGTGGGGTAAGGGCTTGTACATGATTTCTTAACATGATTAAAAAGATGGGAGACCTAAAGTAAGTGTCACTCCAGAGCAGAGTAAATGTACCTGAATGTGAAATCAGACCATTAGCTTAGTAACACTTCTCCAGGGCTGTACCAAGTCTAGGAGAGATGATTATAGAGAGAACTGAAAAGGTAAGCTTTTTTTTTGCAGTCAAATATGCAGTAGGCAATTCTCATAGTCTTGAAAAACATGTGCTTGAATGCAAATCCTACTAGTTCTCTCTCTCACTGAAATCTGGTCCTAATTTCTCTTAGACTTGGTCATCTACATGTCTAAGGACAAGATAGTACGATATTTCATTAGTAGCCATTTGGTGCTTATTTACAAATTGGGTAGCTAAACTTTGAGCTGAGAAATATGATTTTTTTTTCTCTGCATAAAGAAGCAACAGATTTTTCTTGTCTCCCTTGATCTCTCTATTTGCTGTCACTTGGCTCTTCAGCTGTTTGCTCGCTCTGCTCAGATGTCGGTAACGCTTCAGCTTTCTCCCCATTAGCAGGTGCAGGATGTCAGCCCCAGCACCAGGACTAACAAGATTTGCTACTGTAACTAGGGAAACAGAGAAGCCATAAAGCAAGGAAGTGTAGTGAGACCAGGAGGAAGAAAAGTGTGCAAAATCAGCACTGAGTTGTTTAATTGCTGGATTTGGAGTGTCAGGCTCCTCAAAAGATGCACTTAATTCTTCTTGCAAAGGTAATGAGTGATCCCCCTTTAGTTGTACAGCTTTACTTTTATTGGTGCAAGCCATTCTGTCTATAAAAAGGGCTATGGAGTTCAACTGGACAGCCTGTATCGTGTCACTGTCCTTCCAGCCTCTAAAATAGGAAAAAAGTTGCACTAAATGCAAACAGGACTGAGAGTCAAGAGCCCTCCCTAATATGCAATGGCTTCTCCTCTGTGTAATACACAGTTTGTTCAATTTACTGCTATTTGAATAATTCCTTGGAATCTCTAAAAGCGTGCAACCTTGAAATGTCAAGAATTCTAGTGCTGAAAGAGAAGAATAAATCCCCCTCAGCAACCTGCATATCTGCTTTCCTGGAGTGCATCTGCCCTGTTGCCAAGATGCAATATTAGTTTTGGAATTTTAGCCCCTTCATCAAGATTGATCGACCTCCACAAACAATCCACACTACTTGAAAAGCGGTTCCCTTCTCTTTTATTAACCCTCCTAAGTCCAGAGAAAAATGTAGCGTCTTCTGCCATGGAGGAGGAAAAGCCACTTTTTCCCTAAGCACAACTGCGGTTACAATACTCAAGGGTTATCTGTCATATATAAAATTGTCTGCAGAGTGATAGACAAGTGTGCTGACTTCAAGAAAAGGCACAGAGTGAACCTCAGCAGCAGGACACTTTAATTACATCTAACCCTGTGCACTGCTGCAGGGATAAAACTGAAGGCTCAGATTTTAGGAGTACGTATCTCAGCTGCATTAAATACTAGAGCCTCTATTAGGCTAAATTGAGTGTTGTGTTCCCACCTTTGTATTAGGCTAAAAGACGATAACTGATTTTTTATTATGAAACAGCCGCAAGTGTCAAGGTCTCTTTTACCAGTTAGGAGCTACCCTAGTTCTTTAGGAATCAAGAACAAAGGCCAACAACTTGGGACTTGCTTCTGACTTGAATTTAAAAAGCATAAACCAAGAGCTTTGATCTCTGTGATGACACTAAAAAGCTGACAGATTTGTGTGTTAGCATTATGTACCTGTGGAAGAAAAGTTTTAAAACCAGTACACTTGTAATTCCTTGAACGCTGCCTTCTGTTCCAAATGCAACAGGGAACTTGAGACCCCTGGGTTTTGAGTAAGGATATGGACAGGATAATAACAATGCCTTTTAAAGGCAGTCTTTAAAATGTTTAGTTACTCTGGCTTTAAAATGACCACTCAATTATTTGTTTTCAGTTGCTTATTTCTGTTTTAAAAATATGTTTCTTCCTAGAGGCAAGAACTAATGGTGCCCTAAATGATGTACAAATTACAGGCAAGCAAATGAATTTCTTAATTTATTTACTTTGAAAAGCAGCTCAGTTAATTCTAAGCTACATTTTATCAGAAAATTTTCATCAGTTTTAAATCAAAGATTGTCCAAACCATTTAACAAACAACAAAACAACCTTTTTCTTTAAATAGGGCAGCCCTTCTTTGGTGAGTCTCTCAAGAAAGACTTCATAACCAGCAAAAATTCTTCTCCAAAAGAATATGGCTTGAAGCACTGTTCCCTCAAAGCAGAAGATGTCTTTAGTAGCAGTCAGCTTCGTTCTCCTCTACAGCCCCCACAGCAGCAAGGATGTCCTCTAAGAGTGACTGAGGGCTTTTCTCCACGTGGTCACTACTTTTGTTTAGATCATCGTGCAGCTCTTCCAGGTCTATTGTTCCCAAAGCCAGCAGCATGCTCTCTGGATCTTGGAAGTCAACCTCATGACTGCCGCCTGTGGGGAAGTTCTGGGCCAGAGATCCCTGCCTTAGTGTCCTCTGTAACCAGGCAATGCCATGTCCTACTTCTTCGGGGTCTTGAGAATCCTTCAGTGAGTTACTTGGATAAAAACTGGATCTTATGGCAAGCAGAATATCGCAGGCTTTCTGACCCACGGGCCTGTCACAGTCACACAAAGAGCGAAACAAGAAGCCAAATAGTTTTGTTCGGCAAAATATCTGCAGCGACTCATTGTGACGAACGGAACTAGTGAACTCAGGTGAGAAAGGGGCATAAGGGCATTTAGGACGGCCAAGTCGGCAAAGTGTCTGGACAAAGAAAACTTCAACCATCTCCAAACCACCAAGTCTGACTTCCCAGTCTAAGTCTCTCTCTGCAGTTTGGATCACTTTAGAGACAAACTGCTCTGTATCCTGCAGTAGAGCTGTGTAACCTTTCTTCAGCCACTTGATGAAGATGCTGATCACAGCTCTCCTAGGAAAGCCCTCTGGATCAGTAGACAAGATTTCCTGAAGCTTTGCTACAGTGTTCTAAATACAAGAAGACAAAGAAGAAAACACAAAGAAGAAAAAAACAAGTAAAGAAACAAGATTAGTGTATATAAAAACTCTAGTCCCATGTCTCTGCTGTAGCCTCTTATTTAAATGTCTGTGAAACCTGACTGCAGATGACTTCAAGAAAGTTATAACAGAACAGCACGCTGAAGTGTAGTTCTGCTTGATTCTGCTGCTGTGGGTTACAAGAAAAGTTTTCATACCTCTTTATTGTATTGATTCCCTGTGACGGGTGACTCTGGAGCAATGTAAGCCAAGTGTCCTGCAGCAGTCACAGCACTTGCTCGCACGTAACTCTCTGGGTCCTCAAGAAGATCTTCTGTAAGTCTCGGCACCTCCGAAGAGAAGACAGTCTGCCTGAACTCGTCCTGGTCTGCAAACAAGGCAGCAATCCAAAGAAGTGAGGCTTTATTCTCTCAGAGCTTGAAGCTCTTTCCAATGCAAACAATCCTCTGCGTCAGACAAGGACACCCACTGCCTGCAGGGACGGCTGCCCGTGAGCTGAGCTGCTGCAGAGACCAGGCAGCTGCTCGAGGAGCACAGATGCTGTGTCAGGCTCCTCATTTTGTAGCAGCTTGGTGACCTCTAGTCAAGCCCTAAACAGTGAAGTTGGGGGAAAAAAAAAATCTACTTGCAGTTATTCTAGGGGCAAGAAAACCTTTCCTTTGGGCAAGCATGGACTGCATGTCCCTCAAACCAGTGATTCTGCATAAAGGACAAAAAAAAAAATCTTCTCATTCTCAGGACTCTGGCAAAGCAAACTAGGTGAACCAAAACAGGACCATTGAGAAGGCTCACTGGGGTGAACTGCTAACACAGATGAGTGCTGGATATCTCCTTTCAGACCTGGAGACAACAGTAGTAGACAACATCCTCCTCTCTTCCAGCATGGCAGAGCTACTGTGGAAGAACTGATGCAGCCTTAATGCTACCTGCTGCAATGCTTCAGCAGTGAGGAAAAGTGGAAATTCAGTAATTAATCCAAAGCATGCAAAGAGAATCTGGAGAATAGCACCTCTTAAATCCCAGCACCCAGCTTGCTCAGTGGAACCAGATTCCACTGTAGAGCAAATGCAGGAAAGGGAAAGGATTATCTGCCATTAAGGATTGACACCTGCTTAGATAGGTTGAGATGTTCTTCAACATATATCTCAGTTTACTTCACTAGAACTGCCATTGAGGAGGACACAAATCTAAGTTGAACCGGAAAGCAGGTTACTAATCTTTTGGAAGATTTTGATCATAATCTGACAATATTTTTCTCTCTAATCTCTACACATTGAGGATGCTGTACAGGCCTCAATGGTTTTTACAGCATTAAAAGAAATAGTCCTCCAATCTGAACCATCATATCTTTACACGCACCTCTCAAGCCGTTAATCAAGATGGTGAGGAACTCAAGAGAAGAATCTCGTACTTCCCAGCAAGGACTGCACAAACGCTTCTGCAGCACCAGAAATACATCTGTCAAAGACAAGTGACAGGCTTGGATGCACATGAAAAGCAACAGGCCTTACCAGAGCAATCACTGTACAGCCTCTCCATCACTTTATCAGAGGCAAGCCCTTCTGCCTGTGTGCATCCCCCTACAGGGGATTGCTAAAGTACACAAGAAATTGCAAAGAGGTGAGTAGTGAGCTGAGTGGGAAAGGTAAGTAAGAGCAGATTTCGTATACGCTGCCTGCTGCTCTTTGTCCCAAACGGAATAGTTTTGTTACCTTGAAGAATCTTTGTGATTTGCCACTGGCTTTTGAAGCAGGACATTTTAGGTAAACACACTAGCCATTTGGATGTAGCTTGAAATGATTTTTTCAGAACCTGAAACATAAGGCAGATTTACTTTAATACAGAAGCAAGCTTTTTTTTTTTCCTTTACACTAGGTAGATTTTTTTTANACTTTATCAAAGGCAAGCCCTTCTGCTGCTGCTGTGTGCATCCCCTACAGGGGATTGCTAAAGTACACTCCAAGAAATTGCAAAGAAGTGAGTGGTGAGCTGAGTGGGAAAGGCAAGTAAGAGCAGATTTCGTATATGCTGCCTGCTGCTCTTTGTCCCAAACGGAATAGTTTTGTTACCTTGAAGAATCTTTGTGATTTGCCACTGGCTTTTGAAGCAGGACATTTTAGGTAAACACACTAGCCATTTGGATGTAGCTTGAAATGATTTTTTCAGAACCTGAAACATAAGGCAGATTTACTTTAATACAGAAGCAAGCATTTTTTTTTTCCTTTACACTAGGTAGATTTTTTTTAACCTCCAACTACAGAAAAATTCCCAGGAAAAACAAATATCCATCCTTACTACGGAAGCCACAAAACAATAGCCCCTATATAGTATTTCTAACAAGCTCAAGAACACAGCTTTTCTCTAGTTAGTAACAAAAACTACTAGTTTCTCCACATTTTGATTAGGGATCTTCAGAGCCAATCTGACAAAACAAACAAAAACTCTATCACCAATAACTGGATTCTTAAGTTATGTCAAGTTTAGCAAGTTGCCATTACTCCTAGATGTGATGGGTCCTCTCTTTCAAAAGTGTCCAGCTACTAATCTGCCAAATTTAGCTCTTACCTGCAAGCCAACCAAAACCCAAGTAAACCTCCTAAAAAACGGAGGCAAACTCTGTTAAGAAGCAACTATAGTTAGATTATTTCTCAGAACTACATGTTAGGAGAACAAGCTTGACTGCCTCCTAACTCCTCTACTTACCATAGGATTTGTGTTTGGACTCTCCAGGTATGACAAAAGGATGTCAAATAAATTCTCTACAGGTACGTCACACCCTGAAACACAGAAAACAGATAACTAAGGGTCCGATATTGAGAGAAAGGAACAATTCAATTGTTGTACTGAAAGATACAAGATTATAAAACTGCTTTTTGGAGAAGAAAGCAAATACAAATCCTGAAAACAAGGGAGAAAGCTCCAATTTCTCAATATGACTAATTAAAACTTTTTTTAATTACAGCATTACCTGGCCTAGCTTATCAGTAGAAATTAAGGCTAACCAACACCATGGAAGAAACTGAAAATATGAACAAATTTCAGAAATAGAAGTGGTGGTCTTTGCTAAGAGACATCAATTAAGAGGTAGAATGGAAAATTCTGCAATTACATAATGGTCAAATATTTCCAAAAATTTTTAAAAATAAAGCTCAAATATAACTCACCCTTCCGCTCTGAGAGCACAGCCAGGACATCAAGAGCTGATCTCTGCACTCTGAAGCAACCAATCAAAGTTTGGCTTATCTTGCTCCCCAGAGGAGAAGCTGGAATTAGGAGGCCGTTACAGAATTGTAGTATTGCCATGACAGAACGCAGCAAGGATGTATAGGGTAAATCCACTGGCAAATGACTCTAATGAAAGAAGAAAAAAATGTTTCCAACAAATGTCTCAAATGTGCGTGCAGACCAGGAGTTCTTTGTCAGGACTTGGGCAAAAACTGCAATTTCTAGTGTGCCCATTTTTATTGGTCCACAAATTACCTCCCTCTTTCCCAGAGAACTATTGCACAGATGGGAGAAGATTTCCTGTCACTCCTTGGGAAATGAGTTCAATTCATTTTTCATGGGATCAGTATTTGCAGAAGTAGGGTAGAAGTATGAGTAGCAAAGCTTGTGAAGGTGGATGGAAAACTGAACACATTTCTTCTTTACAAGAAGATACAATACTGAGGTATTTTTGTTCTCTTATCTGGAGTCTACTGGGCTGGATTTCCTATACAGAAGTCCCCAACTTCAACCCATCTCCATGTTCTGTAAATTTCTACCGCACAAGTTACATCTGATCTTAATGCTGTGCTTCAAAGACTAGCCTCAGCCCTGGGCTTTTATTTTTGCTGAATGTTACCAGAGACAGTAGCTCCTCCAGGTGACCAAGAGTTTGACACAGGAGACTAGCACAAGATGACTTGGAGGACAGAAGACTTTCAATAGTGGCAGGATCAGTGACAGACTCATCCAACAAACCTGGACAAACAAAGGAGAGGAGAGCTCAGGTTGCTATTTAGTGAGTACAAAAGACAGTGATTTTGAAGTATGTAGGCTAATTAAGCGTTTCGGGTGATTAATTTGAATTGAATCCCTTCAGATGTAATTCTCTTCAGTCTGCAGAATGCTGAACTTCACTGAAAACACCGGTACTGTCATTAACTTCTTCCAGTCTTTCTTCTCAGGCCCTGTCAAGGAGAATGGTCTCTAACTTTTCTATCACCACTGTACCTGAATATTCCAGAGGCTGGGAGGCTGCTCTTAAAATGCAGTCCATTGGCTGAAGCAGAACAGTTAGTGCCTGAATCCTCACATCTTGTGGGCTTCAAAGGAGGAAACAGGAGTCAACAATAAATCAAAAATACTTCAATTCTTGCTCTAACCATGTGCCCCCAGATGTTGATCAGAGGAACATTTTTCACCTACTCTTCTAATCACACTAGCAACTGTCAGAAGATCAATGCAACTATTACCAGGATTCAAGTCTTCTTCCAAGCTTCAGAAATGGCACTGAAAGTGGTAAGTGGTCTCAGCAAACAGTGGAAATGGAGATGGTGGGACCTTATGTGCAAGGCTGGTTTAAAGGCAGGCATTTTTTTTTCCTCAACAAAACAGTATCCTTATAGCTAAAGACACTATTAGTGTCTAAAATGCATCAACTATGGGCATGGTCTCGCCAACCAGTCTTGTGTATTAATGAAGACAACAGAAAATGGAGAGAAAACAGCTCTCAGAAACACACCAGATGCATCAGTACAGAAACATCTGCAAACTGAAAAAATTAATAGCAGCAACTCCTACCATTTGTGCAACCTCAGAATTCCCACTGCCAAAGGACCTGCTTGTACAGGGGTTAAATGTTCCAGAGCAGATGTCACTAATGCCCAAAAATTGCTTTCAGGGTCACCAAACACAGGAGACCTAGGAAGAAAAAAGTATCAATAATGTATCCTATAAATGTACACACTGGAAAATGGGTATTTCTCATCACTGGATCCAAGTGCCCAAAAGATCTTCACCTTGACATGTTAAGCAAAAGATCGGCCAGCAGGTGCGGTGCTTGAACAGACTCTTCCATCAAAAAGGATTCTACTTGCTTGGCTACACCCAACCACAGCACTTCAGTCCAGGGAGCGTGACAACCGCCAAACAAACCAGCTAGCAGCTTTAACGACTGCTTGATGTGAGAGATGGAGTCGGATTGCAGGGAATCTTCTATGTGCTTTATAATCATTTGGGCGCACAGGGGCCAGTCACAGACCCTTGTGCCAGGAGCTTTGTTCATTTCACACTCCAACGAGAAGGAGAGCGTGTGCACCAGGAGCTGCCGGGCAGCTGAAGCCACAAACAGGCTGGGGTCTCCCTGCAGAGTGAAGATCACATCTAGGGCTCCTGCGGCAAAACAGAACAAGTCACTGAAGGCAGAGGGGGTAGAAAGAGAGGGGAACCCCCCCCCTTTTTTTTTTTTTTTGTGATGCAGAGTCTTGCTGCAGTCCCATCACACACACCCCCAGTTAAAGTAGCCTACAGATTTAAAAGCATTTTTCCTTTTTATATTTACTTTGCAGTCTCTATTGCACCTCGGAGTCAGCCTTAACACAAAACAAAAGAATAAAGTAGAATTATTTTCAGCCCTCAGGTGGTATAAGTAACTCAAGAATAGAAGAGGCCTTTGACATAGGGTTAGTAATTTGGGGAGAGTTGACAGCACCCTTGCTGTATGTTTATGGGAGGTGCTTTTACTATCTGCAGACATGACTAGTAAGAAAAAAAGGGAATTGTAGCAATAACACTATTTGTCCACTGTAGGAACATATCTACATATCTAGGGGACGGAGGCCTTCCCACGGGAAGTGGCTGCAGGGAGCTGAGCTTAAAGAAGACAGCGGATACTCCCTGAGTTAAAGGAATGTGAACAGTAGTCCTTGNCTGCAGCAATAACACTATTTGTCCACCACATAGCTGGCAGCATAGGTGTTCCCTAGCTTAATACCAATTCAGTGTTTTAGACCCTTCCATGCATGGAATCTAAGCCTGGTGTCAGGACCAGGGAAACTTACAGACCTGCAAAAGGACAGTGCAATTGTAAATGTGAGAATTAATAGAGAAAAGTGAACTTCTAACTTATTTTTATGAGGTAAAGATCACACTGAAATATGTGTTTTGATAAGAATTATAAATAAGAATACAACAGTCTTCCCACAAGCTCTTTTTCTCCCTCTTGTAAAGATATTATTATATAAAGAATATCTATTCTTATACAAGAATATATTATTATTATTACATGACAATATATAACATTATAATATATTCTTATATAAGAATATACTACATATTCTTATATATTCTTATATAAAGAATATCTAAAGATATTCTTGTAAAGATACTCTTTGTAAAGGTATTCCTTTTCCTCCTCTGATAGAACCACCATTCTTAGTGTTGCAGCAAGTCAAATATACAGCCCTCTTAGCAAAGAAGCCCTCTTTCAATAATGCTTTTTTCCATACATGGCCTATTTTCCCCTTAAGAAAAGGAAAACAACTACATGGGCATGCAGTCTCCAGGCTGTCCATCCCATTTGGCGCCCTGGCAGCAGCCTGGCACGGCAGGGCCCCCCAAGGCGCTGCGGTTTGGGGGTACTCACCGGTGCGGGCGAGCAGGCGCAGGGCGGGCTCGTGCAGCGCCATGCTGCGCACGCCGTCCACCCAGGCGCTGCGCACGGACGCGTCGGCCCACGCCGCGCCGCTCCGAGGCCCGTCCTCGCCGAAGAGCCTCGCCAGCAGCTTCTCCTGCTGAGGGCAGGACAGGGGGAGCACGCGGTGAGCCGAGGGCCTCGACAGAGCGGAGGGGCTGCTCGTGCCAAGCTGATAGTACCGAGAACGGGGCAGATGTTTCCCATGCTAAAAGGTGGGTACTAAGGGCTCCGCGTGACTCACCTGCAGGTGCTGGAAGGTGCTTTCCGAAGCGGCGAGCATCCCTGCGAGCCGCAGGGCGAAGGCGAGGATGCTGGGGCTGGGCTCCGGCAGCGCCAGCACGGAGGTGAGCAGCTCCGCGAGGCACGGGTTGTCCTGCACCAGCTTCAGGCCGGGCTCTGCACAGCGGCGGTCGCCGGGGGGAGGCAAAACGGACAGTGAAGGCCGCGCGGATGCGAATTCCACCGCGCCAAGGGCCGCGGCGGGGGGCGCTCACCGGCCTCGCTGAGGTCGCCGAGCCAGTCGAGCAGCTTCTGCAGGCAGGTGTCGTCGGCGGCGGGCGGGCGCGGCTCGGCCAGGGCGGCGCACACGCGCGGCAGCAGCAGGCCGCACTCGCGGCTCATGGCGA
>VWPW01000302.1:12439-45955 GCA_013389825.1 Crypturellus undulatus
GCTCTGCCCCGGGGCCCGGCGCGGAGCTGGTAGGGGGTGCGCGGGGCTGGGGGCCGCGACAGACTGGCTCTGCCCCGGGCCCCGGTGGGGCCTGCGCGCGGGCTCGGCGGCGCCGCTGCCCATTATCCGCGATATCCTGGTCTCCGATGCCATCTCCTCACCTGTCTGCCAGGCTCGAGGTCCCCGAGTCTCGTTGGGGTCCAGCCTGAAGCGACTGGCACTGAGTCAACCCGGGGCACTTATTCTAGACCAGAAGATGCTAAATAAGTAACTAATAACAAAAAAAAAGCTACGTGAAGGTATTCAGTCTGTGACAGGGTGCCCCTGTGAGTTTTCTTCCCTCAAATTTTGTTGTTATCATGGAACTTCATTACAAAATAGAATTTTGGGGTCATAAATTATAATCAATTACCTGGAGAGAGCAAATGTGACAGCTCATGTGTCTGTTTCCCAGGGAGATGACAGCTTGTCTGGGATAACTGGTGAATCAGATGCAGAAATGGTGAGTTTTATTCATGGCATGCCACAGGTCAGCGCTTGAAAAGGTGTTTTGGGATGTTTTTGCACGTACCGCATCCACATGGCTAGTGATCATCTTGCAAGCAGTAGAGTTAGGGATATGCTTTTGCAGCCTAGTTTGGAGCAGGAACTTTGTGTAATTGCTGAAGCAGTGCTAGCGTCTCAGTTCTCAACACTGAGGCCTGCAAATTGTTTGGTATCATTTTGTTGTTTACCGAGTTATGTACCCTAAATATTCTTTTTGCAGTATTTTAATGAAACAAACCTTTTCATTAACTAAATGGAAAGGAAAAGGTTGCAAGAAGATTGTACAGATCATTCTCCCTGATCATTTTGGACTGCTGCTGCTTACATTTAGTGCTTTGGGCTCTAAGAATGAGTGGACCATGTTGTACCATAAAATATCAGTAGGATAACCATAATTTTGGTGTATTCTTACTGTGGCAACATTCAGTTTCTCTCATTCTGTATAGATTTAATGCTACGATTTATGTATGTTTTCTATCCGTAAAATTTTGTGTTATTAGTGCACTATTTCCCATTAAAAATTGAGATTTAAGTCAATTTCAAGGTAGTATGTCAGAGTCTTGGAGTAGTGGAACATTTTAAATGCATTTAACTTTTTTTTTTCCTCCCTCTTTTCTTTCAGAAGTTAAAGAAGAAAATTTTTCACAAGCCTCCAAAATCACCAAGTAAGAATTCCCAAATCTTTTCTTGCGCATCTGTTATGTGGAACAAGATAGATTTCCATGGGCCACGGAAACTGGAAGGTTTACAAGAAACAACATCTTGCCATTGTCTATTGAATTATTCACTGCTATGTGCAGAGCACATCTATCTCAAATTATGTATTCTGTAAACAACAAATTTAGGCTTTTGTAGACTAAAATTGAAGTTTATGGTTTAGTTGTGATTTTTGATCCCAGACATACAGAATTTTTATTTCACATTGTTCCTTCTAACAAATGATGCTTTGAATTTCTTTTTCTTTTGATCTCTCTGAAAAAATGCTGGAGCTTTTGTTTTTTTCTGCTGTATGGAATGGAATTATTAGAGCTGTGTATCCCGCCATCCAGTAGATATCTGTGGTTATAGATTAAAAAATTCTCTATTTCATTTGTTGCTTTTTTCCCCGTGATCTTAGTAATACAATGCAGAGTATTGTGTTTTAGTGTTGTTGGATCTTTTGTTTTAATAAACTGCATATTTATTGGGGAGGAGATTTTTCTGTGTTTGTGATTCTTACTGGACTTTTTAATTAACTTTTCTTATTCTAATCATTGTTTAAAAAGCAATTATAGTAAACTTGTTACTATTGTTTTGTTTATGATAGACGATGTGAAGTTGCTCTTTAAAACTTTAGGTTGAGATGGGTGCACGCCTGTGCTCTTTGACAGATGTCTGTCTATCATCTTCCTTTCTTTTACTGAAACTTCCTTGCTTGTCTAAATGATGGAATTTAGAAATAGCCTTTTAATTTCAATAATGACTTTTGTGATGCTGTTTCGGATTGTGCTTCTCTTGATAATGTAAAGACTAATTATATATAGCATGCATCTATACTAATAATTTAAAGCAAAATTAGTGTATTTAAACGTGACCACTTTGCCTGAAGCAGTGTTGCAAGGACCTCCTCAGCAATTGCAATAGGCCAATTCTGTCTTTGATGGCTGCAAGAAAATTGTTAGCAGAATGTTAGCTCTACAGTTATTTGTTTAGCAATATATATCTTTCTCAACTATAGGACATTTGGGCATATATTCCTTAAAGGACAACTTCATATGAGAATCTAGGCATGCAACCCTCTTAAGGATGCTTATTTACACTGTACATTTGAATATTTCTGCATAATTCTTCATTTCTTGGAGTTTGTTTTTATTTTTTTAAGCATGGCTTTTTAGATGAATATCCTATTGCTCTGCATGAGCCAGGATTTAGTATTTTGTTGAATTGTATTTTTATAGTTAAGAGAACTGTGTCTGGGAACGTGGAAGCACAAGGCTGAAAGAATTATTTTAACCTGGAACTTCCTAAGGCAGTGCTGAAGTATTTTCTTTTGCATTAGAGTCTCCATACAGCTGTAGCACACAGCTGTATCCTAAAAAAGCTGCAGTTTGGAGGTCTCTACAAGGAGCAGGCAGCCCATATCTTGAAAGTGTAGCTTTAACAAACCCAAGGCAGATGTGGCTGGGAACACCGAAACAAGGTATGGATACAAACATTTTATCTACATATGTGAATAAAATTCAGTGGTGGGGAACACTTAATATATGCTGAAGCAGAACAGATTTTCTATTTGATTAGAGGCTTCTATAAGTTGATTTCACTATTATTTATCTGGATGGTTGGAACTGAGTTTGAGCTGTCAGATCTTGAGAAGTGGAATTTATAGTGGAATAATTAACAGCATCTGGAGCTTTCTGTATTGTATTTTCTCATAATAAATCTGCACACTTCGCTATTATTCCTGATTTTTCTGTCTTGTTGGCAGGAATGAACCATTCTCTCAAATCAGATGTTGACATAGGGCATTTGCGAACTAACTTTTCCAGTAGCACGCCAGAATATTTGAAGGAGGCTCTAGGAATGAAGAAACCAAAACATTCGCGTTCTTCTAGTAATGGTAAGCTCTGTACCTACATGTAGATAAGTGAGTATTTTTCCCCTCCTCTGTAAAGACCATTGTTGGTCTTTACATTGTTGGTCATCCATTGTTGTTACAAGAACTTAGCTTTAGTATAGTGAGAACCAGTTTAGTTTAAGCAGCATTAAAATATGTGTGTCAAAATGATATTCTTGGAATACTTCTTGAGATCAAGCTGTTCCCATCGGGCTAGTTCTCACTCTTTCTAAATTAGCTAAGAGAGGGACTTCTAAATGTTTTTGAGCAGTGATTTGCTGTTAGCTTTCATAATTCTTGCAAATTGCCATGCACTTTCAGTTGAAAACATTGTAAATATTATATGGTTCCATGGGCCAGCTGTAGAGAATTTATTGTTACTTTGCAAAGCAGAGTTTGGGAACCATTGATAGAAACCATCTGCCTGCCCGAAATTCTGTGTAATTGACTCCTTTTACTTCTCTGGAAAGTGTTTTTATCATGTGGTTGTGATATTGAAATCGATTGAGGTTTATTAGAGAAGCAAAATTAAAATTTTCTGGTCTTATTTCCTTAAAGGAGAACTGTGAATTTAAAAATCTCACATTTAAAATGGCACCTATGCTGTTATTGATAATATATAGCTTCCTACAACTGTAAAAGAGTATAAACTTTAACATGCTAGAAACCCATAGAAAAACATATTCAGGAGATTTTTTTAGAAGTTTTTTCTGAATAATTGGTTTGCTGAGATGAGAAGGGTGTGTTCTTTCATGAAGTGTGTGTTTCTCTTGAGATATTTATTTTTAATGCTAGAGGAAAGGGAAATATTTAGGAGAAATTTGCAATAAAATCTGGCAGAAGTTCATATGGTAACACCTGCATTTTTAAAATAGATGTTTTTTCCAACCAACTTTACTTCTTTTAAAAAATAGAAGAATTTCCCATTTGCTGGTGTTCTAAATATTTTCCTTTAACTGTAAGACTTTTGTTTAGGACGAGTATCTCTTTCAAATCCAATTATTGTACATGGCTTTTTTTTTCCTTTCTGTAGGCTACATTCCTGGAACTCCTGACTACAAGGAAAAAGAAGATATGTATGATGAAATTATAGAACTGAAAAAGGTGTGGTTTCCCTGATTTTTACATAGCAAAAATCATAGGGCTTCTCCATCTGTTTAGATGCTCAGACTTTGTTAGTTCAGAATGCTTTGGTTCCTAGAACTGGCAACCAAGTATTTCTGTATCTGTAATGTAAAGTCTGAACTAAAATTGTGTCTATTTATGGCAATTTCATTGTTCTTATGGTATGATAGATACTTCTGAGTACTGGATGTGGAAGCCTTGAAGTATACTCAGTCCTGAACTCCAGCCATGGCCCTAGCTGGACACTGAAAAGGTTCATTGCATTTGATTTCTCTGCCCTCCCCATTTTTTTTTCCTAGTTGTTACTTGTCACATTTTAACAATTTGTCAGTTGAGTCCTTGTTTTGTGTGAGAAAGAGGAGGACTGGTCAAGTCAGACACGGAAGATATATGTAACCAAATATCTTGGTTGTAGATTATTTTTGTGAGGCCGTCTTTCCATTAAACCTTTTTTTTTTTTTTTTTTTTTTTTTTCTATCTTTGCTTTGTTGCTCCCTTGTCTATCAGTCCTGATCTTGTGTGATGGCTTTTTTCTTTTTCCTTTTTTTTCAGTTTCATTCTGACCATTGTAATTGGGTTATCATTGGCTTCAACATGTGTTTCCCTATGAAAAAATCAGTACATTCCTGTCTCAAGATGAACCTCTTTCTAGGGTATTGTGTTTTGTTTCCCCCTGCCTCTTTTAGACAATACAAGCTCAGAAAAATGAGGGAGATCGAATGAAAACAAAACTCCGTCGACTAGAGGAAGAGAATAACAGAAAGGATAAACAGATTGAACAGCTGTTGGATACTTCCAGGGTGAGTTATAACTATCATTTGTGGAATGAAATAGAGGAAACGTGGAACTGAGTAGTGTGTTTCTCTTGTCATCTCACTGAATATCAAAAATGTGTAATGTGGCGGCTAGGAATGGTGAGCTTGAATATGAGAGGTGGTTGGTGTAGAGCGATTTCAGTTTTGTCTCAGCTCACCATTCAACTTACCTATAATTGCAGTTCAGAGGAAGATCATGCCATGCTGTTCAGACAGATTTATTTAGTGATGAAAATCTTCATTTCTGAAGGTAAAACTAAATTGACTTCCTTTTGCTCTCAGGCAAAACGCTTGGAGAGCAGGCCCCTCGAGACAGCAATCTCTTGCACGGTGATTGATGCATGTGGTCCTGAGACCTGAACCAGAGAGCAAAGGATGAGTTTTATTGTCAGATCTATGAGGCTGAGAAGCGTTTAGGAGCATAGGCAGGAGAGCTGTTTGCGCTAAAGTCCTTCTGCCTGTTGTTTTCTATGTGCTCTTCTATATCTTGGGAGAAGTGTACCTATACAATGAGCATGGAGACTTCGGAATTTGAGCTGTTGGACTAGGAAATGTCTGTGAAGATGAAAACAAAAATTATCTGTGGACAGAAAACAACCTATAAATAAGGGAATGAAGTCAGTCACTTTCTTCATTGTCTTTTCTTTCAGGGCTCTGAGCTGGCACGAGTTTTGTCAGAGAAGAAGGCTGATAATGGATTGGTACCTGTTTCTTTGCTACTTTTTGCTTTGATTTTTCTTTTTCCAAATTGAAACACTACTGATTAGAAAGATAAAGTGAAGTAGAAAAGAAAAAAAATGTGGAAGCATGTAAACATTCTTCTTTATAGTTAATTAGAAACAAAACAGTGACAAAGACCTGGAACTAACAGTAGCTTAAAGAGCCTTCTTTGTCATTATCATGAATCTGTTTACATCAGTATTGTTCCTGTTATTTAGTGCTGTGAATTTAGCAGCATAATAGGCAGAACTATTTTTGTTTAATAATTATGTGTAAATATTTTTCAGTTGGTGTTACAATCATAGACATAAGTTAGGAATTGATTTGTTTGATGTTCTCTGTTACCTGCTAGTAAGTGTCCACACAGTTTACTGAATACTGTGAACTATACAGTATATACTGTAAAGTATGTAGGAATAAGCATGTCTGATTAGGTAGAATTTATAAAGAGGGGGCAGTTTTTTGGGGAAGTTGAAACTGTATGGAGAATCATTCTTATAGGAGTGATGACTTCTTTGTTCTTCTTGTAGGTGGTTAGTGCATTAAAGCAGAAGATTCTTAAGCTGGAACAGCAGTGCAAGGATAAAGACAACGCTCTCAAGTATGGCTCTGGGGGGAGAGGCTTGTATTGGAGAAGATAATCAAGGGTTTTTTGAAAACCATTTTATTTTTGCACTGTATTCTTTGGTTCTATAGGGCAAATTAAACCCTAATCATAATGAACTCGGAAAGTGTCTTATAATTTTCAGATGATTTATAATTTCTGAACCTGTATTGCAGCTTCTTTGCTAGTCTGGACTGATTTTTGCGTTCTTGTGTTTTCAGCCATTTCCAGGCAGACGTAAAGACCACTGATTTGGAAGAAATGAGGATAGCTATGGAAACCTACCATGAAGAGGTACATCTGACAAGGCCTTCAGCAAGTGTAGGGAGAAGTTGTTGTCAGTTGCTGGGTTGAAATATAAATAGCATGTTTTAGACATGTTTGCTCAGCTGCACCTGGCTTTGAGGAAATCGGCTATTCACAGATGTTTTCATAGCTCAAAAAGCCTTTCTGAAGAACATTGAACATATTAACTAAAGAGGAGAAATAGCTCCTTAATGGAATCTGTGTTTTGTTCTTTGCAGGTACATCGTCTCCAAGTCCTCCTGGCAAAATCTGAGAAAATGAGGAAAAAGTATGTGTAATTTTGAGACAAATGTTTATGTATATTTTTGGTATATCATTCATATACTATACTATTTTAATGAGTGGAAAACCACTCTATATGAACAGTTTATATGAACTTGTCATTTAAGATTGCTGGATTGACTTTTTAGTGCTATCATGGTTGGCTTCACATGACTGGGCATATGTCTTGGTCACTTTTGTTTTTGTTATTGTTAGGTAACTATAACTTGCACTGGAAAGTAATACTAGATCTATGTAAAAATTCTATGACAGCTCTGAAACTTTACCTCAGTTGAGTAAATATCTATTTTACCAAATAATTGAACCTTTTCTGATATCACCATTGATTAAAAAGAAAATTAATTAGTAGTTAGTTGTTTGGTATTCTGTGCACAAGTTCTGCACCATGTTCAGGATGAGTGAAGAAGGTGATCTGGAATAAAAAATTACTTTCCTGTTGTGCAGAGGATGAGATCCACTGTTTATGGTAGCTTTTGCGAGATATCCATATGCGATGCTGGTAAGATGGCATCAGAAAAGCATCTAGTAGTGCTTGTCTCTGATGTGCAGGTGTACAGATGGGGATGAGGACAAACATCTCTGAGAGATACTCTAGAAAAGAAATAAAAATTGAAGCACAAAGGCAAAAGATAAAATTACATTAAGAGAGCAAAGTAGGAGGATCTGGGTAAGGGATGTTAATCCATCTGAGAAGAGGGTAGTAGTGTCTTGGAAGGATAGTAACATTTGATACCCTAGCATTTTTTCAAATCCGGGAAATTATTTTTAATTTTGATTTGAACCCTGCATATACGTACTGGCTTGTGGAGCTGTAGTAAAACTGTATTGACCAACTTCAACTTTAAAATATTTTTATTTCTAATTTTGGATGTCACTATTCAAATTGATAGAAACACATGAAAACTCCTTATGGGTCATTATATATACTAGTGTTTCCTTGATGTGTTGTCTCTTGTGGATTAAAAGCTGGGATTTGTTTTGTCAGTGTTCTAAATTTTTTTTTTCATCTCTTCTGGCTGAGATGTGCATTGACTAGCCTCTGAAGGCTGAAAGCCATCACACTTAATTTAGTTACAGGTGAAAATAAGTCATCAGGTCTCTTTCTTGTCCTCATTTATTCACAGCTTCAAAAAGCAGTGGTCAAGGCAGTCTCTCTTGATTATATGGCTGTCAGTCTCTTCCTGAGAGGTCGAGCACTAGAATAACAAGTGATGTTCAAGGTCAGAACTGTGACACATAGCAAGAGTTGTAGGAGTGCACTGTTTTCATGATAACCTGTCTACGTTATTTCTATCTAAAGCAAATTACATTTACCTGATTTTGATATGTTACTCTGAAATATAAGTGTTTATATATGAAGCTATAGTGTCCAATTTAAAACAAACAAACAAACAAAAATTTTAAAAGCAAACGTTTTAAACCCTCAAAATAGTCAGTTCTACTTTACCTACCATTCAATTCAGCAACAGCAATGAGTGATACAGTTATGATTTGTATCACTTCTATGGCTTTCTCTTTTGGTTTTTATTTCTTTTTTCTTCCCGTAAGTTTTTTTTTCTTTTTTTTTTTTCCCCCTCCCCTCCCATATATGTTGTTGCTATGTGCAACTTTCTGCATAGTCATCTGTAATACCTGGACAGAATTATTTGTTTTGATGGATTAATTTCTCTTTAATTCCCAAGAGGTAGATTAGACATAGTTTTTCAACTAAATTTTATTCTAGTTGTAGAATATTTTGTCTTTAACCTTGTCATTGCTCTAGTGAATGAGATCTAAGTTTCCTTCGTAATCTGTTCTGTGATTGTCATGTCTGTGATGCTATGTCCAAAGGAAAGTTCATTAGTTGGTTTAGACCTTTTTTATAAAATAGAGGGTTTAAAACTTTCTCAAAGCAATAAAGAGCAAGTATTTCATCTCACCAGGAATGTGTTTTGTGAACAGACTTTACAACTTTGAACATCTGGCAGCTGAGATTTCGTCCTCCTTTTATTAGAAAATTAAAAGGGCAAAATCATAGTAATATATTCAAAGCAGTTTTAACACTTTGCAGGCTTTGCCTTTTCTGGTGCCTGTAATTCCCACCACATCAATGCTAGCTGTATTTTCCAAATCTGTTTCAAATCTCTCATTGATTGAAATACATCTTAAATAAAGAAATTCCTCTGTGGGTTTCTTTCACAGAAATGGTTTCTTATACATTTGAGAGCGTTCACAGTTATCTGAAAATACATTTCTTTGGATTTGAAAATCATTCCTTTGTGTATATTCTTTTCTGTCACAATCTCAGTCTTCTTGTTAAGTGAAAGAGCAATTCAGAGCACCTAAGTAAATTTCCTGTCTGAACAGGATTTTGGAAGAGTTTCTCCATTGTTTGTAGAGAAGCATTGTTTGATTTGTGGCTGATAGATCACTGATAAATGATTATAAAGTTGATTAACAAAACAATTAGAAAAACAAACAAAAAAATCTTACAAGCATTCTTATTTATATATAGGGAAGCAAATAGAGCAGGAGAGGAAATTAAAGTAATAAATTAATCTTCTTAATTTGATGTAAATTAGAACAATTGTGAAGGTGTTGAACAAGATGGTCTTTGAATGTTTTTTTCCTAGGAGGACAGGTAATTCCTCAAATCAAGTGTTAAGAAATGCAATGAGGGAGGGAGGTGAGGCAGTTAACTTAGCCAGCTGACTAGAATAGTGGGGCTACTTCATTCTTTCTGATATTTCTTCTTTGTTCCCTCTTTTTAAGTTAACTTTCTGTTCTTGGCCCCCTTTTCAAGTTCAGAGGGCAGAGATACCCAAAAACGACTAAAAGCCTTGAATGCTGCTGTCCTGAGATTATCCAGGAACATCAAGGAATTGCAGGATGAGAATCGGAGTCTGAAAGAAGATCTAGACCAAGTACTGAGCAGTTATCCCACTTCCAATAAAACAAAAAGTATGTGCTGAAAAGTTGGTGAACATGGGGCAGGGATTTTAATGCATTTCAAAGATGTGTTTCAGAAAGGATGGGCAGGATGTTATAGTAGCAGAAACAAGGGAATTGGGATAAATATTTAGATTGAAAGGGAGTTAAGGTTGGAATGAGAAATTTCTTATAAGAGTAGATCTCTTATGTCATAAGAGTAGATCTCTTACCTCTGACTTGTGGGAAGGCTGTTCTGATTAGCTCTCCCTTCATTTATACTTGAGGATTTCAGATTTCATTGCAAAATTCTTTTCAGCTGTCAAAAAAGATCAATGTAGTTGGTTTGTACTGAATTCTGAAATGCTCTGTATAGGAAGCTGGATATTTCAAGACCATTCTTATTTTTTTCATTGCTGTATCCTACAGCTATTTTTCAGTTAGGTGGTCTGGCTGTATGGACAGAAGTTTCAGAAAACCAAAAAAAAATGTTAACTTAGTTGATTTAGTTTTATGTTTAAACCTTTGTTACCATGTTTAGATTATGGGGAGTGGAGCAAACAGAGGCTTGTGAGAAGAATTTCAGAACTGGAAAAAGTAAGTGATTAAAATCATGTGGCCATGTTACCCTTCTTAGAACAGAAAATACAGACCACTGACTTGTGCTCATGGCATGACATCCTTGCATGTGTTAGGCTTAGGCATTCTGGCTTTTACATGTAAGCTGTTAACTGTGCCCTGCTCACCTCCCGACCCTTTTTCCCCTTACATTTGTTACATACAGATGCAGGTTTTAGGAATAGCTTCCATTTAATCTTATTTTCCCTTAGCCCAAATGAAATTGTTTTAAGCTATATTCAAATTTGCTCCTCTCGTCTTCTCCACTTTGTTTTTCTGTGTAAATTTCTCCTTTTTAGAAAGTAGATGCCATGGAGAACACGAGGTTATCATCAGCAGATAGTGAGACATTACAGTTACTTGCTGTATCATCTTCACCTTCTGTAGACCTGGGTCATTCACCTTCTCAACAGCTGAGCCATGGTGATGAATGTCAACATCTTCGAGGACTAGTGAAGAAGCTGAACAGTGATAGAAGAGCACTTCAAAGTCTCCTACTCAGTAAAGAGTAAGTGAAGGTTTTGTTGGAGATGATGCCCTTTCCTAGGGATGAAATATTTCTATTGCTGGTTAAAACTTTTTAATAAGTTCTTCTTATTTTCAGCAAAAAGATGAAGCTTGAGGGTCTGTTCACTTTTTTCTTTCAAAAGCTTTTGTTAGTCAATAAGTCTTGTAAAGATTTATTAGTCAAATCAGTTTTGTAAATATATGCTATAGGAATATATGCAAGTGATAGGATGGAAACTGAGAATTTCCTTGTGTTTCTAAAATGCATCTCCAAAGCATGCAACAAACACAATGCTTCTGTGTTTGTTTTGCCAACCACACTTGGAAGCCATTAAGCATTGTAAGCAGCGCTTCTTACAGGTATTTTGCTGTAAATTTTTGGTCTTGCTTTTTCAACAATGGGTTTGTCCTAATCTGCCACTTGCTCAACTGAAGTTTGCCCTTTGCCACCTGATGTACTATGTCTTCTGTTCTCCTCAGTAAGCAATTCATTTGAAGTTTATGTTGCTTAGTCTAGTTCTGTGTGTCAGTGCCCAGGGTCAGGCAGGTTAATCTGGCAGTGGGCAGAGATGGGCACACAACTCTATGTGGTTAATAAGATGCTCAACCTTCTGTGCCAGCTCACCTCTGAACAAAAATGCATACCAAGAGCATGCAGAAAGCAAGCACACATTGTTTCTGGACAAGATGTGTTTTCTTTTTTGTTTATTTGTTTAAAAGACAAAAATTAAACATTTCAAATTAAAGCAGCCCATTTTATTTAGAAGTTTATATAAAAAATAACTACTCTTGTTTGAAATGTGAATGCCATAAGTATTGCTTAGATCTCCTTATTCCTGTATAGATCGGAGATCAAGCAGTTACTCCAGGCTAAGGCTGAAGCAACTCTGGAGCTGCAGAGGTTGCAGGATGAGAAGAAAGAAAAGAATAAGGAAGAACAGACGCTAAGGTATTGTCCTCTGTATAGTAGTGTTTTTGTTTTATTTTTGAAATCAAAAAATAAAAAATGCCTGTTAAAGTACAATTCTCTTCTGAAGGGGCTCAAAATCTGTAGGAGGTCATCTGAATTGTGGGCAGCTGAAGTTATTTTGCTTAAATAATACTGACAGTGATGAAATAAGTTACCAAGAATCCCAGAAAGAGTGTTTGAGAGAATTGAATGAAAAGTAGAAAAACATGAGGATTGGATTATAATAAAGAAAAGTAAATCAAGATATTAAAAAAAAAAAAATGGACTCAGACTTTTTTACTCCTTTATGATTTTTTTTTAATCTTGTTTTAGCCTTTGCTTTTAGACACCTGTCAATGTGTCATTCCATTCACTATGGGTGTTCTGTATGCAACTGTGGCAAAAAAAGCAAAAAAAAGAGATTTCATTATTTCTTATTAAGTCAGGACTTTGCTACAGTTTTATAGTTGTCAATCATCAGTTCAGACAGAGATGGATTATTAATAGTATTAAGTGTAGCATTGTAGCCTTGTGGTTTTTTTTTTTTTTTTTTTTTTTTTAATTTTAGCATAAGGCTGTCCTATCACATCTTGAAAATTGATGTCCTGTGTCTGTTACTGTGATACATATATCACTGAGTATCCTGGGCAGGGTTTTCTACTTCGGCCTTAAAATAAAACAAAACAAAAAAATGATACTCTGGCCTCGTGACTCTATCTTCAATGTATACAAAACAGTAACAACAGCAGTTTCTAACTCTGTGTATCTTTACCTCATCTCTTGGATGTAGAGAGGAAATACAGAACCCTCCACAGCAAATGGTGCAATCGGAGCCAAAACTCAAGGAAGACGAGAGACAAGAGGCAGGTTATAACATGGAAAAGCTTAGTAAGGTACAGACTTAACTATTCTTTTTCCCCTCCTAGCTTCTAGGTAAAATCTTGCAAATTGAGCTGATGAAGTCTGCTAGATGCTGCTAGATAGGTCTTTTTTATCCCCTTTGAATTTAAATTTTTAGAGTTGAGCTATTTATAGTATCCTTCTGGATTTTCTATTATCTAATAAATTTAATTGAGTTTATAGGGCAGCCATTCTTCCAGTGCAGGGTTACATGGGGGCTTGCTAATCTAACTGCTTATTTTTATGAAATTTGAGGAAACCTGATATTGCAACCTTCCATCCCTCTGCCAAATGTAGTCATAACTGGCCAACAGAGATGAACTAGGATTGACAGACATTTTTATTTAGATGCAGTATGGTCTGGCTACTCTCTTTTCATTAGAAACTAGATGAAAAGTGTTACTTGGGATTTGACCACTTTGTACTTAAAAATAAATAGACCCTGAAATTATGCATAAACTGAAATGCGAATAAAAATGTCCACTAGTTTAAGAGGTAGCTGTTTTTTGATATACTGTGCAGTTTTATGAGAATTGGTTTTAGGTTTTGTGTTATAGGCTGATGGATGCTAGATGATGTTTTGAATACCAAATAACTTGAGTTTCAAAAAACAGCCAATAAACAGCCCATTTTTCCTCAGCAGACTATATATAATCTTGGCCAGTAACCATCCATTTATTGAAATGCTCCCATTATTTGTAATTATCACTAAGTTCCCACCGATTTTTCATTTTAATAGTAGGTTGTCATTTTTAATATAATGTGATCCATTTGCTAAACTTCAGCCTGTAACTCAGCATTTTAAAGGTTATAAATAAATCCCTTTCACAGAATCAAGAGTCTTTTTCAGACTGTTTAAAATCTCTTGTTCCTGGACTAAGAATTTTATACCAACACATCAAATTACTCTTTAAAAGATGCAGTTTTAACTTGTATTTGGCAAGTGAAATCAATGAATTAGCTTTTTGACTATAAACAAACAGATTTCTGTGAGCATTTTGACTTTATCAAATACTGACATTATGTATTAAAAATTTCAAATCACACTAAACCTTCATGTGTTATAATAGTTATTATAATACTGACTTTTTTTAACATGTAATTGTATGGTGAGTAATTTGACGAGAGATTTTATGCATTCATGCGATGCTGTGATAGGTCTGTGTGAACTGCAGTGGTGCGGATGGAAGTCTCTAGCAATCATAAATACATTTTGTAAGCCCAAGTTAAGAGAACCTACAAAAATTAATTTGGTGGGCACAGCTAAACATGTTTAACAATTGCCAGCTTGGTCTTTTTGCTGTAGCTTCTGTTAAAGTGCACAGTTGGGCTCTTTTCAGGCATTTTTGCCTGGTTACAGATTAAGAGATACTTGGGTTGTTTCCCTAGTGAAGTCTTTCTGCAGCTCCTTTGTGATTCAGAAGCTGACTAATGTTTTAAGATTATCACTTGAGATATTTTTATAGGAAGTAGTTCAGACTGATGTGAATTCAGCCTTAAACTTTAGATGACTGTGTGTTTTGGATATCATTATTAGGAATCCAAAAGAACAGATGGGCAGAGGTGGAGGGTGCACCATCATCTCAGGAGAAATAACAAGAAGATCTTGTTTTGTTTTTGGTTGCTTTCTCTTTTCATCTTCCAGTTAACTAGTTTGTTCAAGATGTAAGAATTCTGCCAATTTATACAAAGCTCTAGGTCTCCTTATTGTCACATCATGGCCAACTCATGAGTGAGCTAAGTGGTTGATTAGGGGCCACAGCTGCCAGGATGAGATGCAAGAAAAGACCTAAGTTAATTAGTACTAATTTTTGGTGGAAAAGGATTGCGAAGCCAGGTATCCTGGTGTTAGATGTCAGTGAAATACAAACCATATCTCATCAACAAAACAAGTAGGACTCACTTTGGGAGCTTCTATTGCTCTAGAAAAATAGAAATTTGCATAAATGAAAACCTGTCCAGCTCCCCTGCTCTGTTAACAGCTAATACGGGAGCAGCTACATATTTCTATTGTAGGAATCACCTAGATGATGAGTAGGGACACAGCAGTCTTCAGAATTAAAATTTTCTTCCTTAACTTCCTTCCACCTTCTGGGAGAGATGAGCATTTAGCATCTTTCTGATACTGATTTTTCTGACTCAGTCACACAACCTGTCTACCTCATGTAATTCAAACTTATGTTAAAACTTATGTTAAACTGTGTCCAGTTCTGGGCCCCCCAGTACAAGAGGGATGTGGAGCTGCTGGAGAGAGTCCAGCGCAGCGCAACTAGGATGATCAGGGGCCTGGAACATCTGCCCTATGAGGAGAGGCTGAGGGGGCTGGGCTTGTTCAGCCTGGAGAAGAGAAGGCTGAGAGGGGACCTGATCTGTGTCTGTAAGTGCCTCAAGGGAGGCAATGAGGAGGATGGGGCTGGCCTCTTTTCACTAGTGGTCACTGACAGAACCAGAGGAAATGGCCACAGATTGAAGCATAAAAAGTTCCACGGGAACTTAAGGAAGAACTTCTTGATGGTGAGGGTGACAGAGCACTGGAACAGGCTGCCCAGGGAGGTTGTGGAGTCTCCTTCTCTGGAGATCTTCAAGACCCGCTTGGATGCAGTCCTGTGCCACGTGCTCTAGGTGGCCCTGCGTGTGCAGGGGGTTGGACTAGATGACCTCTAGAGGTCCCTTCCAACCTTAGGCATTCTATGATTCTATGTCTTTGGTGTACTAAGTTAAGGGTTTTCTTTCTCAGTCTTCGCTGCTCTGCATGCTTAAAAGCAAAGATCACAGGAGGGAGCAAGCAGCCCAACTCATCCAGAGATGGTGGAAGATTTACCAAAAGAAGGTGAGATTCTCCTATCGAAAGGAGATAGGAATATCTCCTCCATCTTGATGCCATTTCAGAATCTAGGAGGCACCTTCCTATCTCCTTTAACTTCCCATTTGAGGATAAAGATGACTAACACATAGCTAAAGCTAGCTAGTGAAACTTTTACTAACTTTTAATTTCATTTTGTTGTTAAATAAAGTGTTAATCAGACATTGACCACTTTATATGGTGATTGCTTTTAAAATCAAATGCAGGATTTCAGTTTTGAAATGATGATGTTCTAATTTGGGGGAGATATGGTTTAGTTACCACCTTTACATCTGGTTGGTTTCTCATATAACCATACGTACATATATAACATACAAAAAAAATATCCAGTCACCACAGTGCTAACTTCCATGCAGAGAGAGATGTACAGTGTGACCTGGAGCCCTAGCAGAGGGGAGAAAATGGGTATTTGGTACCTACACACCTCTTACAAGTTACCAGAAGAGCGTTTCAGAACTCAAACATTGTTTTACTTTTTTATTGTAGCAGCTTTTAGACAAGAATGAAATTTGTTAGAAAATAGAATATAATAAAACGCTTGAAATAAGGATTAAATTTTTCTGAAAGGTCATATAAAGTTTGAGAGAAGCATTTTAAGATCAGAAATTTGCGATTATTTGTAATGCACCTTGCTTCTTCCAGGTCAGATAATGCTATACATAAGCCTGTGTCTACAATGACTGACTTTGGTAACTAAGTAGATGAAAAGTTCATTTCTTTGCTGCTTTAACCTTTGCACAAATCCACAGCTATACAGGAAGTTTTGGTCTGAGGTATACTCAAACAGGACCAAATGATGTAGCACAAAGCATTACCATTAAGTATGGTTTTCTTAGCGAACAACATAATGCTGCATTTTTCCCACGTATAGGACATAAGACATGAGGAAGGGCATGTTAGTGCTTCTTACCAAGCTAAAGAGGAAACAATTATCCACAGAGCTAATTTACCTAGTTTGCAGTTTGAGTTTTCAGGGGAAGATAGGACAGGTGTTCTGTTTTGTGGGTCATTTAATTGATCTTTTATGATTTGTAAGAAAAAAAGAAAACATTTTGGGACATAAAAGGTGTATATATCTGACACTAACTCGGACATTTCCCATTTCAGAAACAAGAAATTGCTCTGGATGAGGTGAGTGTGTCTGTGACACCCAACTGAATAGTAAATCAGATTTATTTCAAAGCATAAGTAAATAGCTTTTTATTTTAAAGAGGTTTTGTTATGAGATCAACTGTAGCACCAAGAGCATGTTAGCTGTTCAAATTGGTTCATGATCTACTTTATGACATTCCTGTTTTGTCTGACAGTTTTACTAAATGTTCACCTTGTGGTTTCAATTCTTGCGTGCTTGGTTCTTTCTGAAGAATGATTGATTCTGAAAAAGTGGAAGAAAATTTGATACAAAGAGATAAGAAGGTGTTTCTGTGTTAGATAATTCTAATAATGCTTTCAGTTTCTCAGTGATGCATTTTTCCTTCAAAAAGATTTAAAGTAGGAATTCGAAGTCTCTACTAAGATGAAACATCTTTGAGTGTTTTGGAGAAACTGAATTTTAATTTGACAAACTAATCAGTTTTTGATAAATATTTTGCATTAAGCTTTCAATTTAGCTGTTTTTCAAATAGCACAACGTAGTAGCTTACACTTATTTCCTCTACAACATTAAAAATTTTTCTTTCATAAATTGGAAAGAATTCTAACAACAATACCCAAATGTGCTCTATCTAGATGCTTTTTGTCAATTAGAAACAATTAAAATCTCTCAACAGAGAAAAGGCTTCTGTTCAGCACAGCGTCTCTCAGACTTGCCTTGATTTCTGATTGCAACACAGCATCATGAAACCTGATGGGCAACCAGAATCCAAGATGGAAATAGATGCACAGTTTTATATCTGTGAAATACAGGCTATTGTTGGCCGCTAATATTTAATGCCATTTGTCAGGATCAATCATGTACAACTCTAAACCGTGGGTTTTAGTTTGGTTTTTTTTTTTTTTAATCCATCACAGGCTGGAGATCATCTGTATTGTGGCAGAATACTTGTGAAGCAGTAGCTGAGTAGGGAAGAGAGTTATTTTTTCCCTCTGCATAATACCTTTTCCCTCTGCACTCTTGTATTAATTTGTAACTGCCATCTTTCAGGGGAGCTAACATCTATTTCTTTCTTTCCCTGCTAGACAATTGTTGTGCTTCAGGCAACTTTCAGAGGACATTTAGCTCGGCTGAAACTGTTACTGAGTAACAGGATGCATGATGCAAAATCTCAAAACATGCATAACCTTGGAAACAAGGTAATTGTTGCAGCAAATGTGTATCCAGGTATAATCTGTATCAATGTTTTCCAATTACTTTTACTTTTTCGTGTAAAGTCCTATATTTTTCAGGCCTAATTTTTTTGATCAAACAGTGGGTTTGTTTCAATGTATTGGTTGCAGTGCCATTGTAATAGTTCCTGTAAATCATTTGCCAACCTATCTGAAGATCCTTTAGACCTTGAGCAGGCTAAAATTAATTTGTAATTCTCCATCCAGACTGTCTGGCTGGCTGCACTTTACATGTACTTTTACCTCAGCAAACTGGTCCAGTTTTAGTCCTGAACGCTCCTGCTTGATAAAAGCAGAAAGCATCCTTTGCAGAGGCTGCCTTACCTCCTATGGCTTTAGAAAGTTTCCTTTCCAGAAATTAAATGAGCTTTCCTTGCAGCTGTCTACTCTTTCATTAGTTGAATACAAATGCTTCAAAGTTTGTATGTTGATAACATTCACCTTGCTGCTGAGTTAGTGTTGTAGAACCTTAAAGATGGCAATTTTTGTTCTACTGCCTGTTGATACTGTTTCCCCAGTCAGGAGTAAAATTGTGAAAGTTTTTGTTGAGCTTCTGTGCAATTTGTAAAAGGTCATTTTTTCTTTGATCTAATTGCCCTGTAGGATTCCTGCATGTATCCTGGATCAAACTCTTTGAGTTTGTCTCCTAACTGCAAGGAAGAAGAGGAGATGGTGACATTCATCCAGTCCGTTTTCAGGGCTCACTTAGCACGTAATGGACTGCTTGAGGAGAGGTAGGTCAGGAAATAGGTATTTCTGCAAAACACAGTAGCAGAGTTGTTTTTACTTTACTAAAATAAATTCTGTTAAAAAAAATTGCTGTGAAATTCATGTCTATTCTAATAGCTTCATGTAAGTGAATCTAAAGAACTATTACATAAGGTAGAACAGGGAACAGCTAGAATAGCCAAGCATGCAGCCCGGTGGCTTTGCTAAGCAAGAGCACAGTCTTGCCTAAGAAATCTGCCTATTTCTTAGGTCTGTGGTGACTCTTGTCTTAAATTGCTTCTGTCTTTTACTAGTATGCCAGTCTTAAATACTGACTGCCACATTTACAAGGAGAGTCACACAACAGTCACTTCACGTTGGTGTCTGAGCTCACTTACACAAGTGACAAGCTTCTTGCCTCTTTGAGACTAGCAGCACGAAAAGCTTTTTATGTGTCCACTCTGAAGACAGACTGAAATTCCTGGTTTGTGCCTCACACTGTGTAATTTGTCTCTTCGCAGACCCAGTGTCTCCAGTGCAACATGTGAGGAGGCAGATCTTGCTATTAACGTGAGGGAGAGGTGCTCACCAGCCCTCCGGAGACGTTCTTCAGTCTTCACATCGCCTCTTCCTGGTAATCGCATTTCCCTCTGTGTGGGCTGTGAGTGGGTACCCACAGAGTTTTTGAAAAGAATATCTGCCTATGCAGGCATGACTGCACATGTACACTTTTACACTCCTCTTGTGCGTATTATTTTAATTTGGCAACACATTTCTTATATTGGCAAGTGCAGTCTCTTAAAAAAAAATGGAAGCCCGGACAGTACCAGCTTCCTCACAGTGCTTCGTTGCCCTGTCACAGCTGTGGTTTGGAAAGTCTCACTTGGGGGTGAATGGTTGTTATCCAGAGAACATGGTATTCACTGATGTGGCATCTCTACTTCCTCTTCAGCCCTCCGTATGGTACTTTCCACTGTTTTGGGGGGCCTAAGCTATAGACAAATTGAGAGCATTTTCACTTTCATAAGCTAGTTCCTTAAGAGGAGAGATATCTGGTAAAAAGAACCGTCCTGGTCAGCCGTTTGTATTTAGTCATATTTTTCAGCAGTCTTCATTTACTGCAGAAAGAGAAAAAACATGAAGTGTTGAATAACCTTGCCAGCTAGTACTACTACATCACAACTTAGGAAAATGTTGTTTTTTTAATGGCCTGTATGTAGCTTGGTTTCCTTCTTGAGTTCAGCATTGCTGCTCATCTCAAGATAAAGTTAAATCCAAAGAGGCTTTAAAAGGGGTCTTAAAAATGCAGAGTAGAAAAGGCAAAACAATAATACAGATAAGGCAGCCTTAGACAAGCAACTTCAAAGGAGTTAAAAATAAACAGAAAATGGCTTATTTAATCCAGTGCAGGATATTTAATGCTTTTATGGACAACCTGGAGGAAAAAAAGAGCAGTTTTGAGGATGACCTGAGAAGCTTTGCCTTGTTTTTGTTAGTGAGAAGTAGAGAGTCCCTGCAGACTTGCTCAGGAGCGGAGCATGCTGAAAGCAGCCCAGGCTGTTCCTCTAGGATACAAGTTTTGTAATCAGCCAAATCTGCCTGGGTTGTGAATACAGAGGTTACCCTTCAGTGAAAGAAAATGCGTATGAAAAGCTTTATGATATTCCATGCTCAGGGCCTTGTTCTACTTCTTGGTGAAGGAGTAGCTAGCACTTTTTTTTTTTTTCTTAAGATGTTTTAGTTTTAAGTGATTTTTTTTTTTTTTTAGTTACGTCTACCAAAGGTGTCAAGAAAAAAAAACCCTACAGCATCATGTTGTGCCTAAGCTTTGCTGCAATAGTCATTGCTGGTACTCTCAGGCTAAACCCAGAGTAGATGAATTGTAAAATGCTGCCCAAAGAGAATGAATCATTTAAGAAAAACGCTTTGTGCCTCTGAAGAAGGAATTACAAGACCGAAAGAAGGATATAAAATAAAGCTTGTCTGATAAATGCAATACTTTCTCTGATAGTAGAGCATTATCACTGTCTAGCCTTGAAGTTTCCAAAGCTAACTTTTTACTGCAGATGGTGAAGGCAATAAATTGGTGAATGAAGAATTTGTGGAAGAATTTATACCAGAAGAGACAGAGAAGGGATCACAAGAACTCAACTCTTCTTCCTTGAAGGCTTCTGGTAAATATCGGAAAAGAGAGATTGGGAGCAAAAAGGGTTATATTTATTTCTGTCCACATGGAGGTGTTTTCAAATTTTGGGAAGGTGGTAGAACCTACCTAGTTAGCTTTTGAAGAAGCATGCTGAATGTGTGTTTCTACATGAGTGCCTAAAAGCACTAGTTTTAGGGGCTACTCCAAAGTAGCTCAGTGAACTACTGCTGTCAGTGCTTCGGATGGTTTAACCAAACTTTTGCAGAACATATCAGGAAAAGTCTACTGAAGGATGCAGAGCATTTATACAGAGCATAAATACCACTTCTGTGAAGAAACATGATTTCTTTGTAATTTGATTGGTTGTAACCTTTTTTTTCCATTTGAATCCATTTGGCCTCAGCATATGAAAAGTAACTAAAAGTCCCACATCTGTCATTCCTAGTTCATGATTGATGTAAAAATTCTCTAGCAAATTTGGCTTTTGGAGTAATGCACTACACTGGTCATTTTGCAGCTTGGAAAGTACATTAACAGCACATTGTTAAACAGCTGAGTGATTTAAAGAGATCAAATTCCTTTAGCTTTAAGTCATGCAGCTGTTGAACAAGCTATTGCTCCTCTCTGAAAAGACTCATCTCCCAGAGAAGAGGAAAGCAAACTGAGAATACCTATCGTGGAAAGAGGAATGGATAAGCAACAGACCATACATGGATTTTTGACCCTGGAATAGAGGGGAAAATGGAAGGCACCAGATGCGACATGGGGCTTATGACAAAATAAGAGGTTCCTGACAAAAACTAAAACTAATATTTCAAATATTTCAATATTTCAAAAGCAACCACAATGAGAAATAAGGAAAGGTGATTTCAACAAGTCCTCAGTTGGAAAAGGGGTGACAGACAGGACCTGTGGATGGAAAGGAATGCAAAGAGGCTGTTGTACAGACAATGAACTCAACCCACAGAAGCAGAGACACGACTTTAAGTGAAATTTGGGGGATGGAGGAAAGGAAGAGGGAATCTGGGTCATGCCCACAAGTATGTTCTCTCCATCAGTCAGCAAATATACATAATGGATTTTCAGGAAGGTTTATGAACCAGTAATACCGTCAGTAAGGATGGGTAAAGAGAGCTTTTGGGAGCAGACACAGTAACCAGAAGATGCAACTCCAACAGTAAACAGGTATTATACGTGAAATGCTTGGAAGTGACCAAATTACTCTGAACATTATACCCTGCTCCTGGTATCTGAGATTTTCTTATCCTTATATTCAGTTTAATATACTTCAGGGTGACAACTTTCTTTGTGAAGAGGTAACTACACTGATTAAAGTGGGGGATTATATGTAAATTCATTATGATCTCAGAAAAGCCTCAAACTGCCTTAACATTCGTACCCAGAGAGTGAACAGTAATATGCAGAAAGAAATGCTGCTGTTACTCAAGCCTGTATGCAGATATAGGACATGCTTCCTCCTTGCAATTCCTCAGACAGAATGAAACTAAAAGCTAAATTTCAGACTCGATTGTTATTATATATTCAGCTTTTTGGGAAGCAACAAAAATGGATTTACTAGCCTCTAAGAAGTATATGAGAAGTATATAATATTCTTCAAAACTGTTTTAGAAGGCAGGTTTTGATGACAAGCTAAGTAGTATTGAATAATATAGGTCTTCTGCAAAATCTTTTTTTTTTTTTTTTTTTAAGACACAGAAGCATCTACTGTAATGAAAACAGTTTATTAAAAGGCTACAATGCTAGACCAGGATTATATGCATTTAATTTAGGCAGTATATAAGGCTCTTTGGTAAACATGGAAATGTCTTTTATTCCTATCAAAATAATTCCAAAAAGATAGTGAAATTAAATGACTTATTGCAAAATCTATTTTGATCGAAAGTTTAAGATCATTACAAGATCTAGAGGTCACTGTGCAAGTTTGGCCTAGGAATGAATGAAGCCAGAGCTTGTTCAACAGCTGCATGACTTAAAGCTAAAGGAATCTGATAGCTTTAAATCACTCAGCTGTTTAGCAAGCTCCTTCCTGAAAGTACTTTCCAAGCTGCAGAATGACCAGTGTGGTGCATTATTCTAAAACCCAATTTCACTTGACAGCTATTAATACTTCCTAGCATCACACCATTCTCCACCAAGAGGAGAAATGGTGCTTGGAGCTGAAAAATAGGTATTAATGCCTGTCATCATTGAGGTCATAGATCTCTTAGAGAGGGGATTAAAGCCACTGGTTCTTCTGATCAGATGCAAGGGATCTTGTACGTGCATGTTTAGTCCCTTGGATTTTTTCAGGTTCTGGAATTGTTAGGGTTCTCCTTAACATGTCTTAAGCATTTCTTCAGATGTTGGATTACTGACATGAATAGAAGTATCATTAAATTGAGTATAGAGCCAGGCATCCAAAAAATAGCCAAGAAGCAGGAGGAAAAAAAAAAAAAAGACATTTTTTCTTACCTATGGTAATATAGCATGCAAATAATGTTTTTGGTATTTCACAGACATAAGAAGGAAGGATGTTGTCACTCAGAGCTTCAATCTCTTTTCTCATTGTTTTCAATTTCTCTATCCATGTCTGACTGAAGTTCTTACTGTGACCTTTCTGTTTGGCTTAAGCATGCCTGGGTCATTTTTTCCCATTCTGACTTTCTAATAAATAGGTATTTTTATGTCTTGAAATGGCTTTAGTATCAAATTGCTTTACTTTGTGGTGCGTAACCACTTGCCAAGATTTAAAGACAGTAAAACAAAACACGCATGGTCAGTATGTTAACACTGGCTACACTTCTTCATTAAAGGGAAAAGAGAGTAATACATATAGGTAAAGATAGATCAAAATTATTCATAACTGTAAGTAATTCTGGGAACTTAATGGCCCAGAGAATATTATGGTTCCCACAAGGGCTTGTTTTTGTCAGTGCTGTTTATTGATGCTGTAGTTTCCTTTGCAGTTGTTTCAGCCAGGTCCCCTCAGAAGCAGCCACAGCTCCTGCTGCCTCTGCCTGTGGATGAAGCTCACTCAGATGATTCAGATGATGTTGTTGTCGTCTCTCCTCTGCTGCGGATGAAGAAAAACTATACTCACTTTTAAGTTTTGGTAATGGGCTCTCGTGACTTTGAAGTATCTGATTCACAAACAAAAATATTTGTGCTACAACAAAGTATATCAAGTATGGAAGAAGCAGGGATATTGATCTATGGTTGTCACTATTTCAGCCCTAAACACATCATTCTGTTTGTGTCATCTCAGCAGCCTGTATGGCTAAACCCCACTGACTGCTACACTTATCCTGACGGTATGCAGAGAGAGTTTAGATTTAACAACAAAAAAAGTATTGTAATATTTTGCCTTGCAATGAAGATTATAAATTCAGTTGCCAATCTTAAATGAAAACAAAGAAACCTTAATCTATTTCATGTCAAACAAAATAATTTTGAGACCAACTAAAATATTTAATTGGAAAGTAAAAAATAAGTTGTTTTGAGTTTCAGATCATGTGTGAAGGGGATTAGCTTATATTTGCTAAAAAATCCTCTCTATTTAAAAATGTTATGCCATATTTTAATATGTATTTTGAGGTTTTTTTACTAAATATATGCAGTCTATGCAGACTTTGTTAAGGCTTTTAGAAAGCCTCTGTTGTAGGGCTATTCTAGGCCTACTATATTTGTAGGGTTTTCTTTATTTATTGCTTTTTCCAAGTGTGTTTGCTATAATTTTTATAGTACTATTTTGTAGTTGAATTATCTGATCATGTAATCAGTTTTTCTGTACTTGTCAGAAAAGGTACGTAATAGCAGGAACGCTCTGTGAAGGATGGCCTTGTGGCTCCTTTTTCTGCGTACATATCAAATACAAGTGGATTGTGTAGGGTCATTTCTAATACGTGAAAACATTTGACGTAGCAGATACGTTGCTTTATACCCTGCTTCAGTGTACTGAAAGCCATGCGTACCTCGAGTGCTCATACACGGAGCACTGCAGGGGTTTAATTTTGCTTTGCTGTAGTTCATCTCTTCTGTCGATGCTGCCTTTGTGCATATGCTCATTTGTTGTCCTGCACGTGCACAGTAAGTCCAGTCTCAAGGCGGGAGAGGCTTCACAGGGCCCAGCCTTCTTCTCTCACTAGATGAAGGTAGGAACCGTAGAGTCATAGCATCATTATGGTTGGAAAAGACCTTCAGGATCACTGAGTCCAACTCTAAACCCTTCAAGGCCGTACTAAGCCATGTCCCTGACCATGAGGTGTCTGCTGGAAGGCACTGGCACTGCTGCTGTATCCTGAGAGACGTGGACTGGGATGAGCACAGAATACAAAACACAGGCCATGCAGTTTGATGGCTTAGCTACAGCGTGGGGTGGGTTGTCTTATAATATACCTTGAACCCAGAAGGAACAGTAATTGACAATGTTATTAGCAGACTCCATGTTAAAAACAAAGAAAGAGTGCTGGAGAACATAATCAGAACAGTCTTTCCAGATCTGATGTGCACATGATACTTCTTCCTGCCTGGAAATGGGACCTTACAGCCCAGACTATCATGTCAACATCCGTGCTAAGCATCAAAATGTTTCTTAAAGGTGACCTGGATGAATTAGGTGATATTTGCTGGAAAGAAAATTTAATTTTACAAACATACACTGAAGGTTGATGGACACTCTAATGGTTTCTTTGTCATCAAAAAGTACTAAAGTTTCTTGTAAACAGAAAGCACAATTTTAAGTACAAGATTTTATCACCTTTTCTCCCCTTCTTTTTTAAATTAAAAATCTTTTGCCACTGTTTTGCAGAATACTAATAAGTCAGAGCTGTCTCGGTTCTTTGATTCCAATGAAGCACTATCTGAGGCTTATCATAGCTCATGCCAGTACTTGCAGCCAAAGAGGAAACTGGATGGCTGCAGCACAATGCAGCTGATTTTATTTAATCCCATCAGTGGAAATGCTGCCTGTGCTATTTCCAAGGGCGGTTTTGGGAGCTATCCGTACCAAAGCACCCTGAAGAATGTCATTTACAGTCACGTTGAGTAAGTTTTTCCTGCTGTTACTTCAGTCACATGACTGTCATCTGCAAAAGGATATTAAATATATATATATATATATATACACACATACACACACACAGACATTAATAGACTGTTAAAATATTTTAAGGCTATTAAAATATAAGAGGGGAAGGAGCAAGTTTTCTGTACTGTTTGTCTGGGATTTCAGGCCAAACCTAAGGAATCCAATGTGAAACCCAACAAAACNGGGACAAAATCCTTTTGGCAGAAGCTGAGAGCTGTTTCCTTCTCTTTCTGAAAGGCACAGTGTAAAAAGGAGCCACCTTGTTAACTAGAAGGTCTGCATTGAGTTGTTTGTGTATAATATTTCCAGTGTGTAACTGGCTCTGTCATGGACACTTCCAGAGAGAAACTAAAGCTTAGGACTTAAATGTTGAGGGGGGAGTAGGGCATTTGCCAGAGGCAAACAGGACTAGTACAAAATACCCAGAGCTGATGGCCTATAGAGAAATACTTGGATGGCAAATAAAAGGAAGACCGTATTCTTTATTGCTAGCAGGAATACTTTGGATAGGCAAGTTCAAGGATAGGGAGGGAGAGCATCTTGGTAAAATCCAAAGACACAGAGAAAAATAAGGCGAAAAGGAGCGAGTGCCTGCTGGAATTAACTGAAATCTGTGTGGAACTTCCTAAGTTCAACTTTGCCAATAGATGCTAGAAATCTGATGTCTGCTTGAGCGGAGTGCAGGCTCGTAATATTAGTTTGGGAGATAATTATATGATCACTGCATATCAAAATTTCAGTGTGATAGAGTATTAGTAGCCTATAATGTTATTTCTTCATATGGTTTAGTGGAATATGTTTAAAGGAATACTGGTTGACCCGGTAGGCTTCATTCTGTAGTTGTGTATCTGAGCACAAATAACCTGTAGCTCTGGGAAAAGCTGTGAAACAATGAAGGAAGAAAAATAAAATTTCAGAGTAAACTGCACCTTGCCTTCCCTCACCTCACCAGGGAGCAAGGACAACAAAAATCTGTGTGGCTCAGACCTGTTGAGATAGGCCCTATACAAATACATTCAGATTCTGAGAAATGTCTTCTGTAGAAAACACTGATAACCTTGTGGGGGCATCAAGGTCTTGAATTAAAATTAAACTCCATTGTAACATACCTAATCTAACAGCATTCTTCCCATTCTGCTGGGATGCAAGTTCTGCATGGGATAATGTTGCCTACTTAAAGCCTTTTGGAATTCACAGTAGTGTTCAGGTGGTGATTGTGTGTGAGTATTGAAATCTGACTTTCATGAAATGTCATTCCCCATGATCTCTTTTTGTCCTTAAGTGCCTATGCCTGTAAATATTGACACTGGCATCTGAATCTGATAAACATGTTAGTTTTTTACATGGCTATACAAATAATCCCTACACAGGCAACTTTTAAGGTAGCTGAAATGTGAAAGCATTAATCTTGGCACATGAGAGAGCCATTAATTTTTATGATCATCTTAATATTTAGAACTGTGCAAATCCTGTATGTAATTTATTTTTGGATCTTTTAACATTTAAAAGAATTGTCATGTATTTTCTCCCAATTGCTGAACTTTCAAATAAAGTTGAAGTTTGTAACTGAGTTGTTCCTGCCTTCCTGCCGCAGTTCCTGCGTCTGCATTGCTGCTGTCGCCTGTGCTGCATGGGAGCTGTGCTCCTGCTGCGCTCCCTCTGCACCTGCGTTGGCTTTTTACCTCCCATGTTTTGCTGAGCCAATTCCTGCTAGTCCTGTGTCTCTCATTCTGCAGTGAGGTTAGTAAAAAGTTAACACCTACACATGTAGAGTTGGGATTCCTCTTTAGGATGTGTTCCGGATCATCCCAGTGAATGGTCTCCTTGACCAAAGGCCTCGTAGACCTGCCAAAAGTAGTGGACTTTTGCATTCGGTCTTGGTATCTCGTCTTTTAAATAAAGAGGAATCCTGTCAGAGCAGTTGTAAAAATAATGATGTTGCCTCAGATATGTTTGTGGCTCTCTATGGAGATCTGGTGGAAGGACCCAACCAGGGTCAATAAAATAGATGATCCTGTTGACTGCTATGAAGTTGTGGGAATCCTGTAGGCATCTTACTGTCACATAGAGTCTGTGCTGTATAACTAAGAACAGAACTATAACGGTACAAGACTCAAACTATTGACGTTTGATAAATGTTCTCCTCTAACTTTTAACTTTTTAATTTTCTTCTTTATTCTCCTGGCACGTGCTCTGGTTTCCTTAGCAGAAAAAAACTATATATATATATATTTTTTTTTTATATACATATATATATATATAGTTTTAAATGTGAAGCACTGGAGGTAAGCCAAGCTGCATGAAAGGAAAAATGCTGGTGTGATTTCTTGGAGCAGGTTATTCTTGAATTCACTTGAAAGCAGTTAAGTGTTCACACCAGTTGTATTAAGACAGACTTGGGCTTCTTCTGAACTGAGTGCCCTTAATTCTTGCAAGGTTTCTCTGCATCTGCCTATAGTAGGTTTGTCAGCTAACTAATTGCCTTCCACACAAACACTTCTAACGTAAAAATTAATTGAAAAACATCTTATTCATGCTATGGGCATTATAGACCTGCAGAGAGCAAAATTGCCATGTTAAGCTCCAGATTATTAGGGGTGTGTTTTCAGGCATGATTGATTGATGGAGCTGGTGCTTCTCCAGCATTTGTCAAAGTGGCTCCTTTCCCAGTAGAGGCAGCAACAAGATCAGTGTCCAAATACTCACCCTGCTTCAGATGTGTCTGAAGTCTATTGGCATTTATTTATACGTGACCTTTAGCACTTTGTCTGCACCATGCTTGAAGGAATAGCCTTGAAAGGCAAGAGTTGATTTGTTCTTTTCATTAACTCTGTGCTGGTTTGGGTAGGGAGGATTATGTTCTACTGATTAAGTTGTATTCTGCTCTTCTTGCCCTTTCCACTGCCTGGCTGGGCTATTTTTTTTTTTTTTTTCCAAACCTGAGAGCATTTGTACGCACACATCTTTCCTGGGCTCTAGTGTTCATTTTGCTACATGCACAGGAGCTCTGTGTAAACAAAATGTCACCCCCGAAGATGTTGCTCAGACCATAACAGCCCCCCAACTATTCACTGGATTTCTTTCCAACCTGCCTCAAAGCCACCGAGCACTGGGTACGACATAAGCCCCTTTAGGGTTTCTATTCTTGGTAGTTTGAGCTGATGTGTCATAAAATCGCGATGTTCAAAAGGGCCTGGAAGGAGGGACACTGTGTCACGCACTATGGGCTTGGTGACACCTGGGTCTCCCCGTGCCCTGTCTCAGCGCAGCAGTTCTGCAGAGACCAGGCTCTGCTTGGAAGCCTTTCCTGCAGCAGGAGCTGAGAAATGAAATACCATGAAACCTGTCATCTGATTACAGTATGGCTGTAAAATAAAAGGGTTATATTTAAATGCCCTCCGGTTATATGCATAGATCATTAGTATAGCTTTTAATAAACAGGGATTGACTACAAATGCTTGTAATAAAGTTACAACGTTCTGCACAAACATTAGCTTAACACTGTCATTATCCAACAATAATCCTTATTTGTATCTTGGGCAAATTATGGCAAAGTGTTCTATTTGTCTAACCTGGAATTTTTTCCTGAACAGACTCTCTATAATTTATACGTGGAATTGGCAGTTTTCATCCTCCTCTCAGCAGATACTTAATAGCCGAGCATTGCAAATCCATGCTGGTAAGCCTTCATTATTATACAAAATGTACTAGAGTGTTATGAAGAAATATCTTAAATAATTAAACAGAAACGATGACTGACAAAACAAACGAACAAAGTGCAATGTGTGCTGTGTTGTTCCTTTCTTTTTATATTCACTTATTTGCTAATTTGCTGAACTTACTGAACTGCAATGGGTCTTGCTGTGATTAGAGTCTGTTTGCCAAGTTCCTTTGTAATTGTTTCTTCGCAATTAACTAAATAATGGAATGTTCTGCGAGTGGCTCTCTGGGGAGAGGAAAGGAGCGGGCAGGTGCTTTTGTGAGAGGATTTCCACATCTTCCACCCATTTCCCCACGTTTCATGAGGTATAAAAAAGAGCAGTAGAACATGAGAGTGAGTATCGCCTCAGAGCAGGAATCGACAGCATTGACCTTTTAAATTTCATTTCTTTGAGTTTGCTTAAAGCTTCATGAGTTGGCCTTGGTTGTGGCTAGAGAGTTTATGTTGTTTATGCCCAAAACTCCATATAGGACTTCAGAGAACAGTAATAAAAACCCAAAGGCTTGTTCCTTTCTGCAGCCTTCACACAAGCAGAGCCCATCAAGGTGGGGAAAGCCTCATAGGAGAGATCAGTCGGGAACAATGTTGGTGATCCAGCTTCATTGGAAAGAGCGGAGGCTGGAGACCGAGCGATCTGGCAGGAGGCCGGGGAGCAGCCAAAGGTTTGTTATTTCCTTTGGCTTTCAGCAAAAATATCCATCGGAAGTGCTGGGAGGAGGTGAGCGCAGTCTAGCTCAGCCCAGCCTAAGGGTAGGGGTGATGGGTGGCAGCGGCAGCAGGGTCGGGTGCTCTCATGGAAATGCTGCTGAGACGTGTCGCTCTTGCTGACCTCCCCATGACCGCCCATAATTTCGTCCCTAGCCTCGTCCATCTACAACCTGCTGCTCTCTTAATCTGCACTGTTGGCTAAAACCCTTCAAAACTTGTAAGGTCTGGCAGCTGGGAAGACTCCTAACTTCACAGTGTATTGAAGTCCGAATTACTGTATTCCCCTAGTGAACAAGGAGAGCTGGGGTATGGGATCACTACAGCAAAAAGTGCTGCCGTGGTGTCGCAGCAGCAGCAGTGGTGTCTGAAGTCAGAGTCTTGTGAAGAGTGAAAAATAGGATATTCCTAGGAATGTCCTGACTGTCAGATGCTCTTGGAGAGGTGATATCACTGGTTGCCTTATATTGGAGGTTTAAACTCCTTCAGCTAAACTCCGTAGTCCTTTTTATCTTCCTAGTCTTGAATTTTGGACATCTCCCGTTTGTGTGTTTTGTGCAGTGATCCTTTAGCAAAGCCAATGTCAGAGCAAGTTAGCAAGCTCTAATATGGCTTTTAGGGTTATTTTTCAGCAGGATTATCATCTAACACGCTGACATTTGCAGTCTGCTTTGGTTGCTTGTAGCACTGCTTTCTGCGCAAGGGTGATTTATTGTTAGCTTTTATTCCTGGGATATCGCAGCACCGGCTTGTTTGTTCTTTTTGCTTCGGCAAAACAGAGAGCACCAATTTGCGCAGGGAGGGAAAGTGGCTGCTGTAATGGAAGTCCCAGAGCCTTGGTAACTCTCTTGCTGTCCTGCAATCGAGAATTACCTGGACAGGATCAAATGAGAGATGCTAGACTCCTAAGAGAGGCAAACAGGGCCTGCTGGAGTGCCCTGTCACGGAAGGCTAGTGCTAATTCCTCTTGTTTATCCTTTACTCACAGATTGCTGAATATATTCTTCATTTGAATGTTCTCCCCTAGCATTATGAACAAACCCTGGGAGGAATTAAAGCTGTTGATGACTCAGTTTCTTTCTAATCCTAATCCTGACTCTACTGTAACTTTATGCCGTTCTCTCTACCGCAAAGGACCGCGCGAGAGGCTGCACGTGAGCCCTGCCGGGGCCGCAGGAAAGCTGCTCCCGCTCAAGGCCCCCCATTCGGAGCCTCAAACCGCTGCGCTGATGCTCCGCTGCTTGCAGCCCCCTGTAATAGCATCCAGCTCTGCCTGTAATTTGTTCCAAACCGTTTGCTTCGGTTTGATTTACATCGACACTGTTAAATGAGACCTCGGCGCCGAGCGCCGGCTGCATCTGCCCCCACTCCGTGTCCCGGAGCTGGCGACCGTCCCGGCCCCACGGCCCAACGGGCTCCTCTGCCCCGAGGCCTCCGGCAGCAGCAACATCTGCGGGACAGACCCCAGCCCGCAGCAACACGTGTGAGGACGCGCCCCAATCCGGGCGATTACGCAGAGGGATCTCCCCTCCGAGCGCGGTCCCACAGCTCCCTGTGTTAAGGTTGTTCCAACCAGAGGTGAAATATCTTGGATCGTTTGGTTGTAGGAGGATTTCTGCCTCATCCCTGCTGCCACTGTGGGAAAAGGGAACAAAACAAACCTGGCTGGGGTTGTGCTGTCCTCCTCCAGAAGAAGCGAGGACTGTTCTCGCAGGAGGGAGTTGAGCTTTTGTATCTCACAGCTTCGGATATCTTGTACTTTTCATGTACTGCAGGGCCGTGAACTCTCTGACGTGCGTCTTAATGCTACGTGGGAATGATAACATTTCGTTTTAGCTATGTTGGTAATATTCATACGAATATCCCGTCCTAGTCAAAAGCTATTGAAACTGCTGTTATATTTCAGAACATCAGCAAAAATATTATTTATTCTTTGGACCAAATATTTTAAATAGGTACTATTGTAGCTTTTCTTGCTTGCCTTTTTTATAAGGAATCTCTCAGTGAGGACAGTAGAGAAAAATAAAGTCCTGCGTGCGAGGAAAGTGCTTAAGCTTCACCTGCACAACAGCTGTAGTTCTAATCAGCTGCCACCAATAAAGAAAGAAGGTGACTGGTGTTATCCTTTTCTACAAATAGGATGCAGAGCCCTCCAAAAATCCCTAATTTGCCTGGTTATAACGGTTTCTGATCTAAAATGGAGCTAATTAGATTAGGGATTCTTGGATGTTGACTTGGGAGATGTTTACCTGAAGACTCCTCGAAGGCGGATGCTCCCTGTTCAAGCTGCAGCTTGAATTAAGGGCTATCCAAGCCCTTTGCTTGCAGCAACTCGGTGCTTGGGGAGGCCAAGGGCCCGCAAGATGCTCAAGATACCAGAATGTGCTCCGTACAATGGGAAAAGTTTAGGAGCTTCCCCTATTAATGCTAGACTGTGTTATGTCCTTAGAGCACAAACGAATTGATTCGATGCATGCCTCTTAATAGAAAACAGCATTTTTTTAATGCATTGCAGTTGCAATGGGAACAATACAGTCTTTGTAACAAAGCCTATGGATTTATGACTGCTGCTGCTTGCCGTTACCTCTTGTGTTTTGCTCTGCTACCTCAAGGTTATCCCGAGGAGTTATTTACTCCAGTTTCCAGCATGTCCCCCCAGGAGAGCTCATATAATTTACCTCTAATGTTAAAACTAGTTTAGTTCTGCTCTACTGAGGAAAAAATAAGCACATTTTCTAGTCTTTGGGTAAGTCACAACATCCGGGCGGCTCTGCAGGGCTCCAACGCGTGCGGTAACGGACGGGTCGTGCTTAGGCGCTCCGTTCACGGCTCCGGAGCCGGTGATGGCTCCAAGTCCCCCAGAGTTCATAACGCCACGGGGCTGGCCACGCGTGAGGCCCTGCGCGAGGCCAAGGCTTTGAGGAGCGCGGCGGCCAAACGCGAGGCGCTCGGCGCGCTTAACATTCCCAGGAGAGCGGAGCCCGTTGGCACCCGCGCACGGCGGGGGGAATTGGTGGAAATTCCCCCTCTTTGCGGCAAGGGGGACGCGGCGCTTCTCGAGGGGCCGCGCGCGCTCGTGTCGGCGGCGAG
>VWPW01000303.1:0-10566 GCA_013389825.1 Crypturellus undulatus
TTTTTTTTTTTTTTTTTTTCAGACAGTCAACTGCAAGGCTCCCAGGGAATGGACTGGAAGAAAGTACATGATATTCACAAAGAAATATAATAAACCACTTTATAAATCAGTCTGTCAATACATACAAATACATACATATTACATATATATAAAATAAACTGGCTTGAGCCAGTTTAGTCATTAGCTAATATCCTAGTCATTAGTTTGTGACCTTGTTTGTCATTTTTATAGCTTGTTTTTAAGAACTAATATAACTAATATAATCAATATCAATATTAATTCATATAATTGTTAATTTTTTATTCGCTCAAATATAGGCTTTTGTAGACAAAACTTTATTAGGAGTAACTAAGAAGAAATTTTACTTAATAAGGGTGCCACAGCCTTTTAATCCCAAAAAAATCATTCAGAGTAGATTCTTAAAGACTTACAGCTTAGCAGAGCCTCTGATGGGAAGAATACTGAGAAATGCTTTCAAAAATTCTGATTAGACACTGTATATCCTTTTACTGTTTATTTATCTGCATAAATGACATGTAAAAGAGGACAGTTCTTACTTTAACTTCCATGATCTGTAAGGTAGGCATTTAAGAATGCTTTTCTGTGATTGATGCCTTAATACCTAATGTAACCTGATGTAATTTTAAAATTTCTCAACTAAGGTAGATGATGTGATTTTTTTCCATAGTCTGCAATCAAGATCAGTAATCCACTCTTCTCCACATATGAAGAACAAAAGTCTACTCTTACCCAACCTCTTTGATTTGCCTGATTTGAGGGGAAGCTATTTGCTAAAGTTAAAAGTTACTAGATAAATATTATGTAAATAATTCATATTATGGATCATATTATGTAAATTATTATGTCCTTAAATTCACTGATTTGCAGAAATTAGCTCAACATTTATAGTAAGAATTTTCTCATCTTCCTCTTTAGCAATTTAAAATTTTGCTTGATGAGAAACAATAACAGAGAGACTTCTATCATTAAGTGATCTTTCTGTCTCCTGAATTAACAGTCCCAGACCATATAGTTCTCCTAATATTCAACAGATGTGTAACAGATGCATCAGAGTAACTGGAGGTGCAAAGGGACTGATTTTTTGCTACAATACGCTTTCATTCTGTAACCTCCCGCTGAGATTGCCAGAAAATGGGTCAGGTCTGACAGTCCCAGACCATATAGTTCTCCTAATATTCAACAGATGTGTAACAGATGCATCAGAGTAACTGGAGGTGCAAAGGGACTGATTTTTTGCTACAATACGCTTTCATTCTGTAACCTCCCGCTGAGATTGCCAGAAAATGGGTCAGGTCTGACAGTAGTGAACCCTAGGAAGTCAGCTGACCAACAATTCCTTTCACACAAGGAGGTATATCTGTCAGATGACAAGCACTGCTTCTCTGTCTCCACCTGGGACCCACAACTGAAAAGCTCTGCATGCCTGTCCTTGTCCCTTGAACTAGTTGGTTCTTTTAAAAAGTTCTTTTCACTACAGAAATATTCCTCAAATGTAAGTTCAAAGAAAGAACTGGATTTCAAGAGAACTTTAAAGATTCCTCTAACTGCAGGGTAGTATAACACTATCTCAGCCACTTTTAAACTAAAACTGGCTTAGGTACTAGTAGTAGTCAGGCTATGGTGCTAAAGAGCTCAGCACTATGTTACAGTAATTATCCTTAATGAGAAGTAGGTGCATCCATTTTCTCAAATCAAGAGACAAATGTCCCAATATTTTCAGTTTTCACATATGTTTTTGTAGATGAATATAAATATCATTAAAAGTTAATTTATCCATACAGTCTAATTTCCCTTGCTGCTTTTCTTGCTTTCCCTTGCTGCTTTTCTTGATTTCTCAGACAGAGGGGAAGAAAAAAAAAAAGCAACTTTCCAGATATCTATGAGTATCCTGACATAGCTCTGTGGTTTTCCCTTTAGGAATAAAACTTAACTCGAACAAACGTAATTTTTGTACCATTTCTCACATATCTCGCCTTTATTTTCTCTATACAAAGCAGTATATATGTAAATTTAGAATTTTTGTACTTATTTAGAACTTCATTGAGAGTAATTGTAATTCTACATTTTAAATAGAGAACTGTGGACATTTTAATCTGTTTTATAGCACTATAATTTATTATAATAGTTGAGAAGAACAGTCTGTATGATAATATTACCAGGAATATTTTAATTACGTCAGAAATGTAACATTTCATTTCAATCATCTGAAAAGTAGTATACTCAGAAATGTTTTTTTCACAATAAGAATTTCTTTTTCAATGATTTTGAAATATAGACTGAAGGCAATTTATCTAGCAACTTGCTTTAAACATTGGATATGATACATAGATGAATTCAAGTATATACATTGGTTGTTAATGCAATGAAAATTTTGAATGTGTTAAAAAGATTTTGATACTAAAAATCTCTATTAGCACAAAATGTAGCCTATCTGATAATAATTCAAAGGGCTTTGTGAATGAGATGATAGATTGATTTTTGTGGCTCACCTGCTCAAATCATTCAGAGCTGGGAGACTCACTCTGACTCTGGAAGTTTTGCGCTACCCTCTAGAAGCTGCAAAGAAAGAACAAAGATGAGAGAAGCTGCTGGGAGAGCATCAGAAATGATCTGTATGCTTTCTGGAGAAACATTTCATGGTAGTGTATATTAAACCATGTTATGGCTTAGGAGAAGAGAGTTCATCCCACAACAGTAAAAAAGTATATTAATTTCTGTTTGTGATCTTATTTCTTCAATGCTGGCTCATTAATAGTTGATAGTTCATCTGTAAGATTCTTTGTGAGCAAACTGGTTATCTGTGTGTCTAGGTAAAGAAATCCTCTCTTCCCATCACATGGGGGCTATTTCTGCCTCAAAGGACTCTTGGTATTCCCTTGACCTTTCCTTGTGTTGATTTTATGTCAGCAAGTGACCTGATACTCTTATTCTTTTAGAAGGCAACTGTGGAAGGATACCTTGTGGGCAACGGCTACCCAATGAACCAGCAGTAGGAAGAGCTGAACTAGGCCAAAGGGGAAAAGGTCAACGTAGGTTAACGAACAAAGAGATAAGGAAGGATGAGCAATGGAAACTGTAAACAAGCCTATCTATGTGGAGTTGTGAGGGGGCACGGTGTGCACACAGTGTGCATGTGGACCAATTCAATGTATGTGTGAACAACGAGTTGTAACCAATTGGTAACTAATTATAATGAACCTATATATGTGATAGTATGACCTTGCAAAAATTGTCAGATAAATAGAGCACACCAACGTGAATAAGGAGGATTTTTGCTTGACTCACATTGAAGTCTCCAGGAGTTGTGTGTGTGCTCCCGCAGGCAACAATGTGAAACTAGTCTCATCCAAGGGGACTCTCCCTATTTGAGGCTGCTACTATTTCTTTCATTAGTGTCACAGAAGATAAAAGGGAGGAAAGGGAAGTGAGCTTCCTCTATTGCTTTGACAATAATATCCCTGTCTACAAGGTGGATACTTCTGAAAAGTCCATTGAGATTTACAGATAAAAGCCTGTACATAATCACCAAAATAGTATTATATACAGTGTAAAATTTAACAAAGTGTCTCCTTTAGTAAGCAGGAACATCTGTGCATGTGCTGGATCAGATCTGCATAGAAACTTGGTAGCTGTATGTTATTACTTAGTGGCTTGGTCTGTTTGTGAAGAATTTTAGTGGAATTTTTAATTTAGCAGAACCATTTAGGAACAGTTTGAGCGAAAAGCTGAGAAATGGTCAATGATATGGGAGTAGAAAATTCCTCAAAACATACAGTTGGAATTTAGCACTTAAATTTAGGTGAATTATTCTTTTAAATAATTTAATTTTGTCTAGAAGATATTGTATGGAGGGAAAGAAATATTTTCATTCATGAAACAAATGTAAGGTGCAAGAACAAAATCGTACCATTATAATATACATTTCCAAGAAAAATACCTTATCTACTTATTAAAAAAGCGTTTTCCTGGCCCCAGGAAAAGCCTGATACAATGTGCGTCTTGAGCTGTAACATCTGCTGAATACGTGCTAAGCCAAGTGGTAAATAGTGAAATTACCTCTGTCCAGAGATGACAGGGTGTCCTATTTGGGAGTGGTGGGGTATGCAATTTGAGAATGCATGGGGATGAGAGAAGAGAATTAAAAGAAAAGGATCACAAGGATTGTGCAGTAATTGTAGGATGTGGACATGCACTGGATAAATTCAATTTTTTGTTATAAAACAGAGCCAAGTCTTTAGGGTCAGTTCTGCTTAACTGTCTGTGTTGCCTTTATGTGAGAGAATTAATGCACCTGGCACTTGTGGTTGCAAAATTCTACACAAACCAAGTAAAAAATCACACAAATGCACTGCAGAATTTGGGAAATATTTTATAGTTTGTTTTGTTTTACACTTAGTGGCAGATATATCCAGAAGCTTGGCATTGTAAAACTTGTAACAGAACAGTAAAATAGTGTAGTATTTCTTATCTTTCGAATCTGAGGGACTATGCAGGAATACACATGTTTCTCTGGGATTAAATGTTGAGCTGGAATATGTAGGTGCAAAAATGTTAGAGGATATAGGAGGGTTTGGGGAAGCCAATGGTTCATTGAATTGGTGCTTTGGTTACAGGAAGAAAAAAGCAGTGAATAACAAGCAGAATCCTGCTAGGCCCCTTAAGGCAATGCAACACAACTGTAATTTTTTTGAGCAAATGACAATTGTTTGGATAGTTACACTGGAAGCAACAGTGAGGCTGATCAGAACGTCAGCCCAGACGGGTTCAGGGTGGTTTGTTTGTCTGCTCAACCAAGGTATCTCTGGTTATCTAGCATTTGTCTACCTGCACTAGTTGGTAGTTCTATTTATTTATTTATTTATTTTTAATTTATTCCTCAACAGGTGCTCCTTAGCGCTATGAAAAGGCATCTAAAAGGGAGATGCTTTTTTTGAGAATTTGGAGGGGAAGGAGGTTAACATTCTCTCTCTCATAGGAGTAATAACTGTAGCTGTATATTTACTGCAGCTCTCTTAAATCAGAGAAACCTCTCAACAAAGATGAAAGCCCATCCTACAACCTACCAGCAGAATTTATTAACAAGCTTCTCTTTGCTGTCTTTGAGACTATACTTGAAAGAATTAGCAGCATCATAAAGAAGCATTTTGCTCAATATGTGAAGAGTAGAAGGATCCTTGCTCACTCTCACTATGCTCAGTTTTAAATGAAATATCTTTTTCTGTCTTTTCTTGTGCATGTGCAGGTTATTTTTCCTGGTTTGAAGGAAAGCTGTCTGATCTTTTAGTTTTACATTAGTACTATGCCAATTCTTATTTTGCTGTTAATATGTCCCTATTTTAACATTTGACAATCTGCTCAGTTTAATTATTTTGTCACATCTTGTTATGGCAGAGTGTCTAAATAATAATAATGATAAAGATTTGTAAAAGTGCTTGCTTGACTGAGGAGCTGCATCATGAGTGGCTGTTCTTGTACCCTTGCTGCAGGTATTGACCTGCATGGACTGTTTCTCATGATGTAGGCAGGCACTTAGCTGTTGTGGGACAAAGGGTTAAATACTGTTGTGATACATGATGAGCAGTCTTTCTTCATTGATTCCCTTGGAAGAAACAAAAAATAACCCACAATATTAAGTGGGTTGGAACCTCTAACCTGAAGAGAAAGGGATGATCTTTTAATGCTGTAGTACCTTTTAGAGTTTCAGGAGATTTTTTGGGCCAAGATGTTCTCAGTGTTTTTGCACCATAACTGACATAACTACTCAGGAGGGAGACTTTCTAGGAAAAATGAAGAGTACAAATGGTACCTGATATGTATACTCTTTGATGGGACAGTGTGGTTGATAGAAATGAAATCTGAAATGTATCTTTGGGGCATGGCTTTTTCATGAGGGTTCAAACCAGTTGGTGTTCCAGGCAGCCTTAGAAGAATAAAAAAGTACTTGTTTTTCTTTCAGCCATAAACAACCCACAGAAAATGGTATTCAACAGTCATTAGTGTTCTTCACATGAGAATAGGTTTAGTAGGAAAAACTGAAAATACGGTATTTATGGTTCTTTTCCATTTTCTTCTTAGTCTGTGTTGGGCTGCACTCCCAATTTTGTTTTTTACTGCTGTAAATCAAAACCCTTGACACTTTGGATGGATACACATTCATAACGCCGGAGAAGCACACCATGTACCTGAAGTCTCCTCGGGCACACTGTTTCTATCTTAAATCTCTTCTTAGGGCAGACAGCACACTCAGGTAGCAATTATAAATGCTTGCTGTCACTGGCATGTATCTATTTAGACCAAAAAGACTGTGTTTTTTTTTTGAAGCCTGGTCAGTTGTTGTATTGGAGATGGAAATTTCTATGATCTGTAGAGTAATAAAAAATCTACTGTGGGAAGCAGAGGCCAGACTTTGAGAAAGAAGATGTTTGCCTGCCTAGACTGAGCTGCTCAGCCAGGTTCACAGGCAGCCCCCTCCCAAAACCTGTTGAAGGTGGCCCCTTGACTGGGCTCATAGCCAACTTAACCACAGACGTCCTCCAAACTAGCTTTGGAGGTCAAACACCCGACAATGAGGAAGAAGAGGAGGAAGGCAGGACCCTCAAATTGAGGGCTGGGACCCCCGATTGGTATGTGCGCCTGCGCACCCAGGGGGGAGAGTTACGTGACTAAAGGTAGAGTTTGTCTGCCCCCCGGCCTGCCTGCTGGGTCGTACTGACCCTACGTGCCAGGATGCACCGGACATAAAAGAGGACAGTGAGGAGAGAGGGGAGGAAGGAGAAACTCCTAACTGTGAGGCCTACGCTGTCTCCACAGGAGCCGGGCAGCAACTCTCTCTCTCTGATCTGCCAGCTCGAGAGGATGTTCGGGTCCAGGATCTGTTGCAGAATGGTGCGAGGATCGGGGACATGGATTCGGTGTGAACAACCAAGGCCTTGGATTTTAGGCCCTTAGCATAAGTAACGTAGGCTCATAGCACAAGTTAGGCCCGCGGGGTTTCTGTCCCGTGAGAAGCTGTAGCACATTCCTAGATTAGGGAGAGAAGCATTCTCATGAGAAACTGCAGCATGATCCAAAATTAGGTGGGGAAGCAGTCTCATGAGAAACTGCGGCACAGTCCAAGATTAGGAGGGAAAAACAACGCTGAGACTGTGCAAACACCAGGTGCGCTACAGAGTATAAGTAGGGGAATATAAATAGTTAACCAATGGTATAGTAGCGTATAAGTAGCTTACAAATGGTTAACCAATAGTGTAAGAACGTGTGGCTTTGCGAGCAATTGTAAAAGTATATAATGCCTATGCGCAGTAAAATAAATGGAGTCTTGCCGTATTACTCACATTGAGTCAGCTGCAATTCTTCCCCGCACCCTCCCACTTGGCCGACGGGCTGACCCTGAGACCCAAGATAACGGCACGGCTCAGGAGCATAGCAGCGCGGCAGGTCTCCAGATTTGGACAACTTGGAAGAACAGCAGCCGGCAACCTAGAGACTTAGGAAGAACAGCAGCTGGCAGATTCATCGCTGCTGCGAGCAAGTGAGTAAACTCCGAGCGTAGTGCAATTAGTAGTCCTGAGCCTCAGTGTCTCGCACGCGTGAAACGGAAGGATACGTGCACGCTGTAGCCGCACGCCACTGAAGGGATAAAGGCGACGCGGCAAGGATCTTGCCAACAGGTATCACCTTGTGAGTAGTTATCCATACTTTGCTGGTTTTATATGCTTTCACCTAAATAATGCTCAATGTAGTCACCTCGTTCTGGCGTGATTATTGCCGAATCCCGAGCTCATACGGAACATAATTGGTGACGAGGATGGGATTTGACAATTAGACAGTGGAACTCACTAGTGGAGTGCACAGCTAGGTGAGATTGTGCCACTGGATAGAAATTGTGTTTGTGCTGTTTGTGTCTGTGGTCTTTATTGGCTATTGAAATAGTGGAACTCACTAGTAGGGTGCAAAGCTAGGTGAGGTTGTGCCGCTTGATGGAAATCGCTGTTTGTGGTCTTTATTGTGTGTGCAACATGCGGTGGTTCTTTTTCGGGAGAGCTGTGGCGGCACTGGCGACTGCAGGGAGGCTGCGTCTCCGAGGGACGGTTCTGAATGGGGGCCAGAACTATGGAATACCCTGTGGGACCGATGGGAAACCTGCACCCAGGTATCTCCAGAACCATGGACCCAGAAGGACCCCTTGGCGGTGTTACAGTATTGGGGTCGGTTTGTAGAGACTGATCGTACTAAGAACTCGGTCCGACTGACCGAGTGTGACTTATGTGCTTTCACCTGAATAATGCTCGATGTAGTCACCTCTTTCTGTCATGATTATTACCAAATCCTGAGCCCATCTGGAACAGTTGTACATCTTGTCTGGCTGGATAAATGCTATTAATCTTTAGCTTTCAAAGATTCACTATTGATAGCAATGTGTCTTTAATCAACTGTTTTTGTTTTCCAGTGAGAAATGAGAGGTTTGTGATTGAAAATATGTCTTGATCATGTATGTGAGAATTTTCTGTCTCTTGACATCCAAGCTAGAGTGATGAATCTGCTCCTTGCTGATCCCCAAAACTGAAGTGTAGCTAGGCAGCATTCTGTTAAATCTTAGTTTGCATGCAAGATTCATGACAGAAAGACAAATGGTGCTAAGGTAAAGCTATTCTGTGTGGTACGTCTGTAATATTATTTTTTGTGATTTACCATATTATAGCCCTTCAGAGATGAGAATCCTACATGTTTAGGGGATGGAGAAGGCTCTAGAGCAGAACATGCATGGTAAAGAAAGATAGCTCATTGCTGCGTGCATCTGCCTTTACAAGCTGGCATATTACCGGGTTCTGCTTACATGAAATTGTAACACACCCTTTGTGTTCAAAGATCCTCAAAAAATAAGATTTGTCAGACGAAGCAGTCTCATGAATGGCTAGTTCTATAGGTCGGTGCAAAGGCAAATGTAACTTTGCTCAAGTTTATAGGAGCTCTTAAAGTAGCCAATAGTGAGAGCAGAGCAGTGGGAAAGGAAAATAACAGGTCCAAATGTTTGTTCCGTCCTGCATTAACTTCCTTGTGCTAGCTTTGCCAGGTCCTGTCTTGTTGGTCTGTTTGGAGTGGAGGGTTCACACAGGTTTCTGCTTGCTGGCAGCACTCCTGAGACTTGTGTTTTTATTTCTGAAATGGTTGAACAAACAATTAGCTGGCCAGATCTTCTTTCAGAGCAGAAATGAATACACATAGTCATCAAAAGAGATCTTGAAGGGAAGGGCTCCAGAGCGGACGCTCGCGTTGGAGCACCTTGCCTAGAGGAACAGAACCGTGGCAAAAGTTGCAGAGCAAGAAAGTGCAGGGAGCGAGAGGCAGCCCCAGCGGCGACCCTCATGTGGGCAGTGCTGAGCCCCAGGCCAGAGGTGGCTCTGACTCAGAGGGGCAGAGCCAGCAGGGAAGGCGGCAACTCAAAAGCTGCCCCCAGGGAGTACGAGCGACTAGGAGTACGGTGTAGTGCGGTAGTTTGCTCAGGCAGGAGGTGCAGGGAGTCTCCTCCCGGCTCAGGAAGAGAACTCTCCCCACAGTCTCTGCCGTCGGTGGTAATTCAAGCAAAGCCATGGTGTCTACTCGGCAGAGAACCTCTGCCAGAAAGACTGTGGGGACGCAGACCGAACCACCACAGAAACATGCGGCAGTCCAGGTCTCTGGCTGTGAGGAATGTCTGAGCCTCTCCTTGTTATTGGGGAGTAACAAAAATAACACCTGCATTAGGTGTGAGCAGGTGCTTAGCCTGGTGGTGGAGCTGAAGGAGGAGGTGGAAAGGCTGAGGAGCATTAGAGAGTGTAAGAAAGAGAGGGACTAGTGGAGCCACATGCTGCAGTCGTCCCAGGTAGTGCACCCAGAGAACCCCCCAGTTCGGTCTGAGATTACACTACCCTCTTGCCATAGAGCAGAGGGGGCAGAATTAACAGTATCAAGTCAAGAACAAGAATGGGATCATATCCCTGTTCCTGGCCCGTTCCCAGCCCACCTCGCCCCCGCAAGTGACCACATCCAACAGGTATGAGGCCCTGGAACTTGAGGGCCTGACAGATGAGGTCAAGGCCCATTTAGGGCGTTGTCTAGGGTGAGGCAGTCAAGTCCACACTTTAAGACTGCCCCCACTAAGGACAAAAGGAGCACTCGGAAGAAGCGGCAGGTGATTGTCGTGGGTGACTCCCTGCTGCAGGGCACAGAGGCACCAATCTGCAGACCTAGTGCCTTGTCCAGAGAGGTCTGTTGCCTGTCAGGGGCTCAAATAAGGGATGTCATGGAAAGACTGCCAAGGCTTGTCCAGGAGTCTGACTATTATCCCCTGTTGCTGTTTCATGTGGGCACTAACGATGCTATGGGGAAACTGAGTAACATCAAGCGAGATTTCAGAGCCCTAGGGATGGCAATCAGAGGTCTGGGTGCCCAGGTTGTGTTGTCCTCTATCCTACCAATGGAGGGAATGGATATGAGGTGGAAAAGGTGCATATTACAGGTTAACAACTGTTTGCGCCACTGGACTTGGCAACAGGATTTTGGTTT